>JACTAT010000291.1:123469-160749 GCA_014526335.1 Chrysaora quinquecirrha
GGGTCCGTATATTTTTCAGCATTGACTTTGCTATCCCTCAATAGACCTTTTCAAAGAGACCTAGGTCGGCGAGACATTTTTCTAGAAAATGGTAGATAAATTGAGTAAGGGAATCCTCTTCACGTGCAACGACCTTGATTGCAGCCGCTTAACAAGAGGTAGTGCAGCAGATTTTACTTCTTATTCATGAACAAAGGAAGACTAAGACAGGAAAGAAATCTGTGACATATCTCGATATCTCTCCTGAAACGACTGCAATTCTGGTCTTTGCATGTTGAGAGGATTCCCTTACTCAAAATGTCAACCATTTTCCAGAAAAATGTCACGCCGACCCAGTCCTCTTTGAAAAGGTCTATAAACGCATTTGGGAACCTTCAAAGATGCATAGCTAATTTTAAAACTATATCCTGATAACTTCTGAAAAAACAACTCACTTTATGAGTCAGTGAATTATAAAATATTCATTAAATATAACTCATTTCTGTAACTATGGCAGAGAAATATCCAGCAGTGATAAAAGAATGATATATACAGTTACCCTGCTGAGATAATAAGGAAGATCTTGAATTATTTAATAATAAAGAATTCTGTATTTCGAAACTTTTATCTAAACCCCTAATGAGTATTTGCACAGTAGTTGTCTAGATAAGAATAGTTTGTTATAAATATTGAGACAATATAGAATCTATTAATAGATTAGCCACAAAATGCGATCAACAGCTAACATATCAAAATTAATGAGAAAGGCCGAATATCTATACTGCAAAGTGTTTTATGTAAACCAGTTTCTCCACATTAAAGGGTTACCATAGATAAAACAAATATAAAAACGAAATGATAAGTTCCTTCATGGAATAATAATAACAAGGCTTGTGGTTTGTATGCACACTAGATTATTGCAAAATATTTTTTTAAAAGGATGACATGAATTCGTGAATGCAGTCAAACACAGAAATGATATCTATATACATTATATTTCGGAAGCATTTTGGACATACTTGAAAGCTTGTCTCGTCTGCCACTCCTCAGAGTAAAAACGTCAGACACAGACCGAAACACTCGAAAAAGGCAGAATTTATACCCAGATACGGATCGAAATGCAGCAATCAGAAAGTGAAGCTGAGTTGGCGTTGTGTTTTAAACGCCAATCAGCTTGCCAGATACAGCGGGAAGACCAATAGAATTTATTGAAGTGAGACGAAGACCTCTTTCTTTCTACACAGAACCGGCCTTTAGGTGTTGATGTGGGCAGATTCAAAAACCCCTAAGTTCTGTGTAGACAGAAAGATTCTGTGAAAACTCAGCTACATTTTCTGTTTGGTGCATTTCGATCCGCATCTGGGTATAAATTCCGCTTTTTCGAGTGTTTTGGTTTGTTTTTGACGCTCATACACTGAGGAGTGTCAGGCGAAAAAAGATTTTAAGTATGTCCAAAAATGATTCCACTGTTTCTTGCAATTTCGAAATTTTGTAGCTACTGCTTAAAGAATATACATGAAAAAAATATATTTCTACGGAAACTACGACCAGGCATGACATTCCGAAATTTTCTCAGCTTGTAGAAAATTGGGAGTACTATATTTCTCGCAACATTTCCTCTAGATCAAAAGATGATAGCTATTGATTTTTGTGCGAAAGAAGGCTCTGGAATGGAAATAACTGAGATTGCAAATAGGCTACTGTAAATCAAAAGGAATATTTTGTTCCGAATCATGGAAGAAACCGTTACTAACCTGCCTAGTAACCTGCCAAACGCAGTCGATAAACTGGACAAAGATAGGTGAACGTTGTTCATCTGAGTAGTTTTTGTCTCCAAAACCATATCTCTGAAAAACAAAAGAAATACATAATCTAGCGATTTCAATCTATTATAGTTACCGTATTAGGCCCTGGCCAAACGATCAAACATTGTCGTCCAACATTTGAAATTGCTTGTCAAGCAAATATTTGACCGTTTGGTCGCGTCCAAAAACATTGCTCATCCAACATTTTTTGCGTGCGTCAAGCCAAAAAAAGTTTTTGAACTTTTTCAAAAACATCGCGCAACAACTTTTGCTTATTTTTACTTGTGAAGCAATGTTAGATCATTTGGCTGGCTTTCAAACACTGCTTGTCAAACATTTCTTTTGTTTTTGCAAAAACTGCAGCAACTTGCAACATTTCAGCACCTAGCAACATTTCTAGCAATAAGGCGTTCGTGCTTGCGCATCAGCAATAAATTCATTGTTCCAAAATGTTGGAAGGCAATGTTTTTGGACATGACCAAACGGTCGAACATTTCTTAGCAAATTTGAAATGTAGGACCAACGAGCCTTATTTTAATTTTGGCGTACTTTTTAGCTTTAAGTGTCGCAATCAAATGAGACAAGAATTCCAGCAGCTTACCCGTGAAAACTTGTGTCCAAAGCTGCACCACTCTTTCTCAATCAAAACCTGAAAATCAAATTTTTATTCTGTGTAAGTAATCAATTCAGTAAAGAAAATGAACTTGTGTAGCTGATACAACAAAATTAAGTGCTGAAATCAAGCTATTAAAGCAAAGAAATTGAAATTTCCAGAAGACTGCATCATCAACATGGTTATGAAGCGAGAAAACTATGGGGCGTTCAAATAGCAAAGAAGGCGTGAAAAATCGTTCAAATTCTTTTTTGGGTATAAAGAGCTTCCAGGCCACAATCGAAAGAGTTTTGAAGGACTGTTAAGGGCTGATTATATGAGAGTTTTCAGCCGGGCTAGAATCTCAGCTCGATTAGCCGGGTTGAAATCGGCGTGCGATTATATGAACGTTTCCAGTCGGGCTGAAATCGAATACCTAAGCCAAATGACGCCAAAATTGACACGTTTTGACACGAAACTAAAACCACAGTCAAACTGGGCTTGCGCAAACAGAGTTACTAGCCCGCCTAGCTGAAGGAGGGCTGGAATTCCAGCCTGAGCTTTCAGCCCGGGCTGAAATTATCTCATGTAATCACAAAATCAATTTTGCAGAGAATTGACCGGAGAGGAGGGCTGAGTTTGCAGCCCGTTCAACCGGGCTGAAATTCCAGCCAGGGCTGAAAACTCTCATATAATCGGCCCCTTAAAGGCTTAAAGATAAGATATTTAACACAAGCTTTAAATCATCAGTTGAGCTTAGTTTTAAGTGCCTTATCCTGAAAAGATTCGCAATGAAGAACTGAAACAAACACTCTCAGTCACGAGTCACATAAAGTCCCAAATTTAACAGTGTTTAAAAATGCCCAAAGGCAAATGGACGAGTAATATACAAATAGCAGACTGGTAAGAGCCTAGTTACCAACACAGTTAAGCAGATGCAGTTGAATGCATATACAAGTGAAATAGTATGAAGCCACGTTAATCAAGCATACCTCAAATCCTTCTATTGTGCGATAGTATGGATCCAGTAAGAGCATTGCCATCGACGTAAGCTGAAAATATAATGAAAACATTCAAGTTAATAAAACTGTAAATTTTATTGAGCCAGGAACAGGACAAATTCTCGAATCAATCTGAGATTATCTCATCTCGCCTGTAGTGCTAGGAGTTTTAAAACTTGTTCTCCGTCTGTAGTCGCAAAACTGTCGGGCATGCCATTAAAGGAGAGTTAAATGCGTAAAGGTTGCTTTACACTGCAAGTAGATGCTTGGTACTGCAAGATTTCGTCTGTCATTTTACCGAACCTTGGGACCGCACTCTACCCAACCCTACTTCTGCCTTCAAATGATTAACTCAAGTCTTTATTGAGTAGGTATAGCAGAGTGTTTGATTATATATGTTGCTTATATCTGTAATAGTCCCTAATTAGTGTTATTGCAATACGTAAATCTTGTAATCAGAAACAATTTGGATATTATCTTTGCCTAAAGTCCAAATTTTTACTGCCTCCGTACATCACATTGCTTAACATTCAAAGAATGTTGTCATTCTCGCCCAGAAATAATCATCTTGCATGTAGGTGTTTGTAGATCTAGTATCAAAATTGCGAACTCATTTCAAGAGTTTGCGTTATTGGTCTTTCACACTAAGTTAATCGAAAGAAATTTGAATTATCTGGTGAAGTATTGAAGCATCATGTAAAAAACTTTGCTCCCTTTACTAATGGCAAGCGGAGCCAGAAACATCGAAACACCGGCAATAATTTAGGGCACCGACAAAGGGTGAATAGCTGAAGAAAAGGGCCAGAGTGGAAGATCTAGGTTTCAATTAAATAGACAGTTTGTGGGATACTTTATTGCGCTATTTATGTCAGTGGAATAGACATCCGCTGTCTGAGCACTCATCCCTTTTCAAACCTACAGCGTGTTCTTCTAAACCAATTCTTTTTTCGGTAGCCTTCTTTTTCGGAAATGTTTTCCTCGAAGCTATTCTCCTGAAAACGGCAGGTTATGGAGCTATCCAAAACCTTCTGTCGTCATAAGCAGAGAGTCTCCGAGACTTTCAAGAGAGTCTCGGTTTGAAGTTTGAAACAGACTTCAATTTTACTAGTTGCCAGGGAAGACTTAATACCTGAGTCCCAGTTATCGCTCATGAGATAGAGGCTAGCACTAGAATGTGTCGTTCAAACTGGCTTACCATGGCATTGGTCCAACATTTCATACTCTCTTATCATGCAAGTCATGCACATGTTCTAAAACTAACACAAACTAACACAAGTTCTAAACTAACACAAGTTCTAAAACTTTGAATGCTTATAAATTTCTGTGAAATCTGAGCTATACGGGTGTAGTCATGACGTCACAAGGGCATGGTCAAGAAAAACCATCAAACGGTAGTTGTATGGGGTGTCGGTGTGTTGGAGGAGCGAAAACAAACGACTCAAGCAATACGTCTATTGCCAGGATACATTCGGGGTTGTGGAGGAGCGAATGGGTCTGGGATGAGGCAAGCAAGAATTTTGGCGCGAAAATTTTTCAGACTTCCAGAATTCGTGTCTTTTGAAAATCATGAATTCTGTTTTTGAAAGCCTTATGTTTTCGAAATTCGGAAGGTTTTAGAGGCTAAGAAGAACATGCCCCTAGTTTACATACATTCGAATTATATTGTTATATTCTAAATAGTGCTATGTTAATCATCAAGTAAAACTATATATTAAACGTCCCTTGTCTAAGCATCCATTCCAAATTTGAATCAAGGTTGCACAGAGTAACCTATGAAATGTCACTGGTGGAGACATCTGATTCTTAATGATTACATGTAATGCTATTTGTAAGTTAGTTGCGAAAATTTCAATTAATACCTGAGGTGTCCGATCCCAGCCATCACTACAATGAACAATGACGGATAAACGACATCTATCAACAATGTCAGCAATTCGAACAGCTCCAGCAAGAACTGCCTATGATTTAACAAATAGCTTCATTATTAACATTGGCCATCCAAAGCCTTGTAGCCCTTGAAAGAATCGAGCATGTTAAAGAGTATCAAGTATGCGTTACGCCAATTTAAAATCTTTTACGCCATGTATGCTTCAAGCACGATCATTAGCAAATCTGATTGTGCTATTTTGACACCTGCCCCCCCAAAAAAAAACTCCAAAAATTCTGTCTCGTTTCAGTTGGATTGCCAAGCATGACATCAATTGACGGTTAATGGGCCTAAAATTTCAAGTTCTAGGACCCCTAAACAAGGTGACGAATTTTTCTTATCGTTCTTGTTCCCACTTTTGAAGCTATAATGCAGCTTTTCCATCAATGTGTAAAAGGAATAATGGCGAGGGAATAAGCTTTGCTCTCATGATGTAGTAGATAAGTTTTGCTTTTTTGACATCTGCCGCCCAAGAACAGCTCCAAAAATTTTGCAGTTACTTTTCGAGTCGTTTTGTTGGCGTCCAGCAACCTTGTTTAATAGCAATATCTTCTACGCCCATAACAATGTACAATTAAAAATAAATACTTTCATGAGGTAATATCAGACAACCAAAATACCTTGATATGTTCTAGCCACCTTGAGGATTCCAGATTGCTAAGAAAGTGAGCATCGTCAATCGAAGGATAACACATATCTCGCAGCTTTCTTAAACTGAATAAAAACAAAATAGAGTAATGAGAATAATAACATCACTGAGGCGCTTATTTCACTTTTGGGACATAAAGAGGGGCGCTTATTCGAAGGGGTGCTATTTAGACATAACACACGCTTCATAACATATGCCGCTTTTTAGATTTTTTACTAGCTCTTCGAGAGCCAATGGAGAGGATACCATCATGCTCACAGGTATTAAAAGTTAGAGTTTAGAATTTACTGCTGAAATACCTTATAGAGCAAGGTCAACAACATCACATAAGGCTTGTCTTAGAAATAGCAATCTTCTAATGTGGTGAAATGTGCTTTATTTATGCAATAGTGTCATTCGAAATCGCTTAAGTAAATACCTTTTCCACTAAGAAACATACCTTTCTCTCATGACGTGGATATTTTGTATATCAAGGAAAACTAATTCAGTATTTGGATAATTATCGCTGTCTTCATAACCACCACCTTTGGCCTTGAATAAAGTTACAAAAAATCATTAGAACCAAAAGGTATTTTGCTGGAATGGTACTGCCAGAAGTACAACACAGAGATCAAATACGAAACATACGATAATAATCTAACGCTGGATCACGTCTGCATCTTAAAAAAAGGATGAACGAAGCCGTTTGAATTATGTCTCACGCAATTTCTTTTGCTAAAACTAAAAAAAGCTGCTTATTTTGGCTTTTGTATCTTACTTCGCTTAGGCCAACGTAAAGACCAGATAAATTAAATAGAAAAAAGTCTCCCATTCTTAAGTAAGTCTCCCATTCTCTACTTCTTAACACCCGTAAGTCTCCTCAAATCCTTCCTGTCCCGTGATACGAACAAAGCTACTTCATTTGCAAGACTTTTATTTAGAGAAGGAACAACAAAAAGGTCTTTCTCTTATATTACCTGGTTCGCAACAGCATTTATTTTAGGTCTTGCATCCATGATATACAGTTTATGCCACTGCGGATTTGCATGAAGAATTGCCTTCAAAAAATAATGTTTTCAAAGTAAATCCTATGTAATGAAGACCCTATGTTATGAAAAAGTAGGAAATCAGAGAGCGGTTCTATTCGTAACAGAGATCAATTAAACTGCACCCAAGATACTTCGGCCTGACTGTATTCTTCTGTGAACAAACTTCTCGCATGAGTGAGAGAGCAGCGTAGTGTAATGGTTAGCACTTGCGCCGTTTATGCTAGAGTGCCATGGTTCAAATGGAATTGGATGCACAAATCTCAAGGTGTTAAACCCTTGCTTTCTGTTATTCGGATGATGGCCTAAAATGGCAGACACGCCTGAAAATTAATTGGTACGTGAAGTAAATCAAAAGACCCGATGGCAGTGACAACACATAGTGACAATGAAGAGACGATCTGACGTAAATGTTCAATAATTGACTGTAGAGCGAATGAGGTCTTCAGGATTAGCCACAACAGCCAGCAATCAAATGCCATATTGCCGGGTTCTGGAAAACCGAGGGGTAATTCACTCCTTGAAAATCTCGTACACCTTTGCTGGAAGTCCTATTGTTTTCTCGGAAATCCCTTGAAAGTCCTTTTGTTTAAATGGAAATCTCGTACGCCTTTTTGCAGAGTGAAATGCCCCTCGTGGAAAACAACAAGGACAAGATGGAAGTGTGTATGATTTCAAAAACAAGTTTTCGTCTAGCTAAGGCTACTCAGTCGATTTCTAAGACCTTACTCAGACCGTGATCTATATTTCGTGAAATGTAATATGTCTGAAGAAATTCATATGAAAGACGGGAATTCAAGGAATTTTCTTTGAATTTTCTGTGCTTCTACAAAACCGAGTTTAGAAGTGATCAAGTTTCAACCCTAAATGTTCCCCAGGCTTTGCACAAATTTCTTAACAAGAATATGATAAAGACAACAAGACACAATAATAAGACATAAAAATAACAAGACTCTACTAGTTAGAAAATCATGAAACTCAAGGTAGCTATGTTACCTGTATGTATTTTTCATCATCCTTATTTCTTTTTATTCCACCAACACCATTATTTGGTTGACTGCAGCGAGTGATTGATGCACTGTTATTAGGATGCAGCCATGATAAGACCTGGCAAGTATGAAATTAAATAAACTGGTGCATTTCTATTGCAGTTTCTATAAATGGGGAAAAATTCCTGAATTTACACAAATTTCCTCCTTTAGAAATAAAAATACCTTTTTCTCACGAAACATAGTAAAATTTCAATTCTGGTTTTATTTCTATATTTTGTAACTAACTAAAAGGGCCTCTAAACTTATTCTAAAATACGTTTAAAATGCCCTGCTGTTTTGAAAAAGAAGAAACAATTTACGCATTCTATATAGAATTCGCTTACAAGAAAGTGTAAAAGTTTTGTCGAACAAACGCTACACGAGGAAAGCAGAAAATAGACTCTTCCGATCTTATTAAACTGAAACTCTTTGTTTGAGCAAGCACAAAACATGAAAAATTTTGCTTTGCTTTCCTGTAAGTTTACGTTTTCAGGAAGATATAGGTATACATCAGTCTTCCGTGACTTTTGGAAGGTGATTCATGTGAATTCAGTTTCAAGAAACATTGAGAAAATCTGCAAATCGTTTCCTAAAATAATATAAGCTTTTGTGGCAATTCAGTTGTTATCTTCTCTAAAAAACATTGCTTTGCAACCGTAAAATGGTGTACTTGACCAAAGCCAAAGAAATGAAAGTTACTTTAACTTACAGGTATTCTTGAACGACTTCTGAAGCTAGCAACTTTCACTACTTCTTCATCACTTGCTGATGAGGGAACACCAAGCTTAAAAAAAATAGAAATGGTCTTTATCATTTTTCATTTGCAAAGATGAATGGAGTCTTGCAAGAATAGACAAAAAGTTAGACAAAGACATCATTAAGTGAATATAAATTGCAAAAATCGCCTCAAATAAAAACTATACAATTTGCACTATCAATGGAACTGAAAAGAGATATTTAAGAAGTTGAAAGGTATACTGGATAATCGAGACGTCGAATAATGTAAGCTGCACACCGACACTTGGAATACTTGGGTTGACAGAGGCGAGTTGCTTGAATCCAAGACCAGGTTGGCATTTCACGAGAAAAGCTACAAATGCATTTGCGGCATCGTTTGCGGTTTTCTCATATGCCAACATTCTTTATTTTACGTTGGTTTTACAATAGCATTAGCATATTTAATGATGCAGCAAATAAATACCAATCAATAATAATAGGTATTGCACACAGTGCTTAGTATATTACTACGATTTAGTATTTTGACATTTTAAGATACAGGCTGTTCAGAAAAAAAGGAACACGCTTTAGAAATTGTTTTTATTTGCGAACCGTAGCTTCAAGGCCAATAAACTTTTCTCATAATACTTACTGTGTACATACACTCTTATGAGTAAAAGGATAAGCTTTCACATTTCATCTTCACAAGAATATGCTGTAATTAATATCATTGGTAAATAAAAGCATGTGCACAAACTTAATGCAGATTTCATGCAATTGAAGATTTTCTGTTGCTGGGATAAGTGACAGTAAGGGTTTATTGACACAACCATTGATTACTTTTAGGCCAAGGGTTTGAAAAATGATTGATTTAGACAGACAAAACTGCTTAAAATATTGTTTATGGTGAAGTGTGCTTTTTGTGAAGTACACATTGACTGTTCTTTGTGTTGGTTAAAAAAATACTGTCAAAAGTTTTGTTTCTTCCTAATGTTATTCATGAAGTTAAGATTTACAAAGTGATGTCAGTATAATTCTCATTTCTTCAAAAACATGAGCACTAAATTTGATGCTCAGAAATTTAATTTTGACTTTGGTACGAAGGCTTCTTTTCCGGGTTCCTTTTATTCGGAACACCCTGTATAAATAGGATTAAGTATAAGCTAAATAATACAAATTTGCTGACTTTGGAATAATACCGAGAGCGTAGGATAAAATCCACACTAGTCCCATGCCTTGATGTATACGTTCTGGTTGGTTATTGATCTTGGACCAACAGTGGATGGGGGAATTATCGAAGAAAAATTAGGGAATGTAGGGCATATGTCTGCAAAAAGGTTCATTGCTTAAGTACCGGTAATACTGAAATAAGCTAGCTATATAAGCAGAGAAAATTTACTTTTGGTCATCCAATGTCCAATGTTCAGGGACTGGCCGAGCATACTACTACTTTCTGCTTGATCAGGGGATAAGACAAAAATATGAATAGAATATAAGGTTCAACTATAAAAATTGCGAGCAATAGCAGAAACATTTTGGACATACTGATAGAAGTTTTACTCGTCTGACATTCCTCAGAGTATAAATGTCACAGACAGACCGCAACAGCTGAGACATTTTGAAGTTTCATACAACTCAAAGATGACATATGAAAATAATGAAAAATAGATATGAACATTTACCACAGCTGGATATGTATCACACAGTGAATAATCTCGATTGACCTCAGTAACTCGCCAGCAATCTGTTGGTAAACCCTGAAACAGAATGCAGACTCTATTACAAGGCACTGACAAATATTAATGCTCTAATCGTGATATTCATAAGATCGTAAATATGGTGAGATTATCGTAGACGTATTATCTTTCAGGCCGGGCTAAAGTATCAACTTGGCCTGATGTCAAAGCACTGGATATTTGCTAAAGTTTTATATGAGTGACTAGCCCTTGCCCCGAGGCGCGCTGCGCGCGCCTCGGGTCGGGCTTTTGCGCTCCGCGGGTCACTTTGGACCCCCGCCTTGGAAGGGTTGTTTCTGAACGGGGTCATTGTAAATTACAAATCAATTTGATGAGAGGACACGATCACTGCTAGAAACGTATGAGGCAAAACAGTTTCAGTGGTGTCTCATGTTGCCCTTAGCGTAGAAGAAAGCCCCACTGTTATACGAAGTGGACGTGAATGTAGACGGGAAATTGAGTTTGATTGTATACATGGTTTGGGGAAGTATTGTATCACCGAGGTATTGCATCAACTGTTTGAAGCTTTTAGACTGGTTAGTCTTAACTTAGCTTCAATGACTGTCTGCACGAATGGCTTAGTCTTGAAGTGGAATGAAGCTTTAGCGTTTACAGTGCTTTAAGTGGAGAAGGACGTTGGTGTCCGTGAATCATGGACGGACGCAGTCCTTTTACGTTCTATACATGGCAGGTAGAAGGCACTGTTAGTGACCGTAACGATACTACAGGGTGGCCCAAAAAAAGGGACCCCCTAACTAAATAATTTATAAATAATTTATTCGTAAGTTGGAATTTCATGAAATTAATATTACATGATATTCAACTTAAGTGAGATATATCATGTAAATATCATGAGGATATGGGTTAGTATCTCTGAATAAATTGACTTTAAAACTTTACAGTCCAAAAACGTACTGTAACAAAATATGCAACTTTATACTCTTACGTAATCCTTACGCAACAAAACAGAAAAATCAATAACTCATTCTTTCAGTGAAATAATATTCAAAGTGTCTTCAATCCTGCTCAATACACTTCTCTAATATGACTGACCATACATTAATGGTCGAGACAATTTTACTCTGGGATAATTATTCGCCTTCACGAACGATTGCAGTACAGTACGCAATGATGGAATATAAACAGCTGGTTTTGGACATCATGAATTTCATTTCCCATTGTGCCGAGATGGAAGCTCTTATCACTAACATATTTCTACACGATAGCGCACTTGACTTAAATATTGCCGTGTATAAATTTATTAAAATTACTCCTTGGGAAAATTTATTCAGAAACTATTTACCTAAGGGGTCTCTTTTTGGGCCACCCTGTACTTTTCAAGAGACCTTCGTATGGAAGGAGATTAGTGACAATGAGGTGACATGGCACCGGTAAATCTGCGACGCTGGAAAGTGCTGTTGATGTAGAGGAAACCTTCGTATTAGCTGCTCTGTGACCAGTAGGAATGTCAGAAATACTGATCTGGCAGGGGCATCATGGGGTGCGCCCACTCACTGTAGCAGGATGTTTTCGTTCAAAGAAACAAACTAAGATTTTTTTCCTTCGAATATCGAGAAAACAAACAGAAATTATACACAACCAAGCTATACGAACAGTTGACGAATTTGTTCGCCTAGGCTGACTGTTAACAGAACTATTGCCCTGCCTTTCTGTCCCGGAGAAGGGATAAAGAAAGGGTCCCCGAAAGTGTTCGTTCAAATAAACGAACCAAGAATTGTTTCTTCGAATATCGAAAAAAAGGGGGCATAAGCCGCATAAGTAATATTTGTAATTGCCCTGCCTTTCAGTTGTAGAGGAGGGATTAGGAAAGGGAATCCAAATGTACAGAAATGTCAAAGTTTCGTGCAGCGAAGCAAGTCGTGAATTCTGTAGCAAGCCAAATGTAGGGAAGTGTCAAACGGGCAAAAGTAAAATTAGTAATTGCAATGTGATGTGAGATCGACATGCAATGTGGATATATGAATTCGAGCTTTCTGTTCTGCTTGTCTTTTCGTCTTAATGAACAGAACAATTGTAGCCTTTGGCCATGAGGGCATGTTTTGCCTTTACTATTTTCATAAGCAGAGCTGTTGCCCAAACCCCCGAATGTGTTCTTTCAAAAAAAACCAAGAATGTATTCCTTTGAAAACAGAAAAAACAAACAGAAATTATACACAACCAAGCTACACGAATGATACGAATAGTAAAAGAATTTTTTCGCTAAAGCTGACTGTAAACAGAACTATTGTCCTGCCTTTCAGTCCTGGGGAAGGGTTAAGGAAAGGGTCCCCGAATGTGTTCGTTCAAAGAAAAAAACCAAGAATTTTCTCCTTTGAATATCGTAAAACGAACAGAAATTATACACAACCAAGCAAAAGAATAATACTAATAGCTAAAGGACTTTTCGCTAAAGCTGATTGTAAAAACAGAACTAATGCCCTGTCTTTCAGTATTGAAGTAGGGATTAGGAAAGGGGATTATTCCCGCTGTGAAAACAACAGACCCATTGTTCTTCATGGCACGAAATTCTAGATCAAAGAAGGGTGAGCCCCAATTACCCTAGAAACGGGAGCACGTTTGCAAAAAATGACTTCAAACTCTACGCCTACCCCACAGGCGGCAACTTGAGGTGCAAGCGCCAGCACCGTAGCTTCTACGGTAAGAGAGGAGTTCGCGTGACAAAATGGTGTCATAATCCCCTTACTACTTTAGTATATAAGAAACGCAACTCGCGAGGGATGAACGCAACTTGCTTTTTTAACCCAGGTTGAAATTTTGTTCGGGTTGTGTGTGATTGTTTCCACCATGTAAACCCAAATTTAGTTCAACAAGGTTGAGTTTCATTGTCAAAGTCTCATAAGAAGCTACAGGAGACAATATTGTTATGTTATCTTAACGCGAGTTGAAAAACACCCATTGAATGCAAATAAAATTTGAAAAAAGCATCTAGCGTGAATTTAAAACTGAGTTGAGCTTTCTCGTATAATGCCTCAAACAAAGTAAGAAATATAGCATCGTACAGTTCTCTTGTGTAATGCTCGTGTAAGGCCTCATACAAAATGTAATGCTCGTCTAAGGCCTGACACAAAATGTCGTGAGATGCTCGTGTCAAGCCTCATATAAAGAAAGGGTTGGAAATCAATAATTTGATATTATTAAATATATACCTGCCGGTTGTACTCTCTTCGAGGATCATAAATATCCCAGCCATTCACACGGAACTCATCGTGGTAATCGAATGCAAAAAAATTCTACAATAAAAGAAAAATAAAAATTGTGGAATCAACACCACCATTATAGACCGGCTTCAGGTGGGGTCAAGTGCCACTCGAGGAGGTCATTAATGTCATAGTGATTTTTCGATAGCATTTCACATGGACTTTCAAAAAAAGTTTGGTAAACGGTCGTTTTTTGCTGCGTTCGTGAAATACGGGGGTCAGAAAACCAGGGGGTCGACATAAACAAAAATATTGACAGAGAATTTTGGGCAACATTCTAGCGAACTGGGTAACCGGAATTTTAAAGTAGGTTTGGACTCTTTGGTGGTCGGTGGTCATTTTAAGACTTGGGAACATTCTGGCAAATCAATGGTTGTGACGTCATCGATGACGTAGAAAAGTTACGGTCAGTGAAAATCTGACTTTTCAATTTTGTGTTTTTAATGATATGGTCGGAAAGAACATCTCAAATGGAGCAAAAAATTATACAATACCAATTCGATTTGGCTTAATACTCAGAATTTATTATGATTAGAAATTTGTGTGACGTCATCAAAACGCAAAACTGATATTTTGAGTCTTAACGTTTCGTGCACAAATTTTTCTTTTGATGTGTTCAGCGTTACTTTTAGGATAAAAGCATCATGTTCTCTGTCACTTACGCTAATTTTTGTCATTTCAAACCTTTAATTACGAAGAATTCTCGTGATTTCTAATGCGATGCAGCTAGGGTTCCGAACTACTATGAATGTTGAAAAAGATGAAAAGCTTGAAACGTTTTCTGCTTACTTTCTCCGAGAATGGTAATATGATTGAGCTGGATAGAGCGAAGTACTAAAAAGTGGATCTCAAGGTAATCATATACAAAAAATATGGACACTGCTTACAAAGGTTGAACAGCCGTATTTTGATACGTGGTTAGAGGGAACAGTCACTTGGTTAGGAAGAAATGCTACAAGAAACAGGGGAACAGCCATGGAGGGTTGAGTTTCATTGCATAGATGAAACTCCATAACACCAATAGGTATGTCCATTTCAGTCAACAAGATCGGCGAAAGACAGGAGAAAATTGCGCGGCTACTTGCCAGCTACTAGCGATTGCTGAAATGAACTGGAGCGAATCTTAGCGAAACCAATCGACCGATTCAGTTTGAGTTCAATATTTCGGCAGCAAACTTTGTACCAGAATAGGAGCCACAAGTCAGATAATATCTAAATCTGCGAACTTACCCTATAAATCCTATTTAGCCTTTTTCTTGCGTTTTTTCATTATTATCATTCAGCGCTCGTCTCTGCTATTATTGGAGAACTCACAGTGGCTTTTCCCACAAAGCCGCACTTACAGAGTTATACATTTGTCAACGTAACAACTTGCGAAATGCGTCTCTCACCTTGCTACTCTAAAAAGTTAATCAAAATTCTTTGCAAAAGTCAATTCCAATAGCCTATCGGTTACTGTTATCTTGTATAAATCTCTGTATTATGCCTATTAAGACTGATGAAAAGTGGCACACTTCGTACTTTGACACGAAAGTGAACGGATTTTTCTGTGTTTAAGGTGAGCCGTAGTATTTGAATTCCTCTCCACTCCACCACCAAGCCTTGTTTCAAACTAGCCATATCCGCTGACGATAACCGCCTTCATCTACACCTACACCTGTGCCTATGCCTTCGCCTACTCCTATGCCTTCATCTACACCTACACCTGTGCCTATGTCATCGCTTATGCCTTTGCCTATGCCTTCACCTATAGCTGTGCCTATACCATTGCCTATGCCTACACCTTTATCTGTGCCTTAGCCTACATCTATGCCTACATCTACACCGACGCCTGTGCCTATGCCTTCGCCTACACTAATGCCTACATCTCACCTAAACCTGTACCTAAGGCTTGTCCGATGCCTATGCCGTCATCTACACACACGCCTGTGCCTATGCCTTTGCCTATGCCTTTGCCTACATCTCACCTACGCCTGTGCCTTCGCCTTCGCCTATGCCTTTGCCTACACCTATACCTATCCCTTAGCCTAGACCTATGCCTTCATCTACACCTACACTTGTTCCTATGCCTTCGCCTATGCCTTTGTCTACAACTTATCAACATAGGTGTCTGTCGTCTTCCCGAGCATTTACGGCTACATAAATCAAATAGAAGACCATGGTCATAAAAATTTAATTCGCTCTATCTAGCTCAATCATATTACCATTCTCAGGGAAAGTAAGCAGAAAATGTTTTATCTTTTTCATCTTCTTCAACATTCATAGTAGTTCGGAACCCTAGCTGCATCGCAATAGAAATTACGAGCATTCTTCGTAATTTAAGGTTTGAAATGACAAAAATTAGCGTAAGTGACCGAGAACATGATGCTTTTATCCTAAAAGTAACGCTGAACACATTAAAAGAAAGATTTATGCACGAAACGGTTAAGACTCAAAATATCAGTTTTGCGTTTTGATGACGTCACGCACTTCAAATCCTAATAACTTCTGAGTATTAAGCCAAATCGAATTGGTGTTTTATAATTTTTTGCTCCATTTGAGATGTTCTTTCCGACCATATCATTAAAAACACAAAATTGAAAAGTCAGATTTTCACTGACCGTAACTTTTCTACGTCATCGATGACGTCACAACCATTGATTTGCCAGAATGTTCCCAAGTCTTAAAATGACCACCGACCACCAAAGAGTCCAAACCTACTTTAAAATTCCGGTTACCCAGTTCGCTAGAATGTTGCCCAAAATTCTCTGTCAATATTTTTGTTTATGTCGACCCCCTGGTTTTCTGACCCCCGTATTTCACGAACGCAGCAAAAAACGACCGTTTACCAAACTTTTTTTGAAAGTCCATGTGAAATGCTATCGAAAAATCACTATGACATTAATGACATCCTTGAGTGGCACTTGACCCCACCTGAAGCCGGTCTATTAGTAGTCTCAACCTTTGGAATACGAATAATGCTACAGTATTTTGTTGTGGTTGTTAGTATGGAAAAGGGCGATTTCGTTGGGTTTCCTGGCTACATCAATACTGGTTTCAAGAATGTATATTAGTCGATAAGTCTTTTACGATAAAATGAGCTTGTTATATCAGCAAAGGCAAGAAAATTCTTTAACTTTACTAAGCAAAGTATGGACATAAAAAACGAAGGCTACCTACTGCAAAGGAGCGCCGAAGGCTACCTAATGCAAAATTTAGTGATAATAGCGCATTTATAAACAGTTACATACGTTTGGCAACGTTTAACTGTTGTCCAAGCATAAGCAATACACACTTTGGCCGTAAATTGGGTTGCTTGAAATCTTCAGTTACTTTCTAAATAATCGACCACTAGGCCAAGTTTCATTCAATGTTTTTTAAGATCAGAGGCACTTACCATTCCTGATGATATCGGAAACGCATGGGTCTAAAAAAAGAAGAGAAATAAATTTTCATCCTAACAGAACAATCGGTCAAATGCAAAAAAGTACATATACAATTCTTTTCGCACAAAGTATCTTGCAAGTATCTCACTGCTCACTCTCTTCACGTGAAATGACATCTGTCTCTTAGGTTCCACTTTACCGTATATATTACAAGTCGTGTAATTAATTATAATTCTGAAGAAGGTGAAATGACACCATTGAAAAAAAAACAAGACATTCAAGTGGAAAAAAATTTGTCGTTCTTCAAGTAGACAAACAATAGACCAAGGCGGGATCTATACCCAGATGCGGCTCGAAATGCACCAATCAGAAAGAAAGGCAAAATTGGCATTGTGTTTTAAACATCAATCAGCAATAGTTGGGCAAAACAATGAAAATTAATTGAAGAGTCCAAGTGAGAAAACGAACTCTTTCTGTCTACACAGAACCAGCTTTTTGGTTTGGATGTGGACACAGATTCCAAAACGCTGAGATGAAACGAGGATCTAGCCCTGCCAATTATTCGAAAAAAATTCCTGGTTGTAATTTTCCGCACGCTCTGGGTGATCTAATAAATGTTGTCATATAGCAGAATCATGTTTAAGGGTAGGTGGTTGCCTAGAGTTGCGAGGTGGTTGCTCCCTTTGCCTTCCTCTTTTCCAGTTCTCAGGCAGCATCAAATTTTGACTTATGAAAATCAAAGCCATAGAAAAAACCAGAAAAAATATCAATGCATATTTCAAATAATCAAGATATTGGATGACCGAATCGGCGAATAACACTTTTTTCTACCATTTCATGTTAAAAAAAAAACTATGCAAATTTGGCCAAATGTACAGGAACATACTACAAGCGGGGACAAATGGGAATAAGGGATCGATTTCACGACCTTTCGTTCCACATACAAGCACCGAGCTAAAGCTATACTTGCTAAAAAAGAGCTGTTTATTGTCATCTGATTGTTCTTAACGATGCCTTCTTGTGGCAACTGAAAAGCTTACTTCCCTATTGAAGGTAAATCTATTGTTACACATTTGGCAAGAAAGGGTGACGTACAAGATTCCAAAGAGCGAATGCCCCTTGTGCGTATCTTTCAGACTTGAAAAAGGATATGGACATCGATCAAGAACACTTGCATGCATATTCCAGAATCTTAACATTTTTAGCTCATCCAAATGAACAAAATGGGCAATCAGCGCACGGAACGTGTTTAATTTTATACAGTGGAAGGGGAGTATGAACTATCTCCAAACGAGAATCAGGTGGATCTACTCAAAAACCTATTTCGAGATAAATGCATAGAAACCCAGTTGTCTAGAAACATTTTGTACACTTTTTCCAGGAAGTCATGATGCTTCCTTTTTTCATCAAAACGTTTAAATAATAACATGACTTCTGAGAATTCAAAAAGGGACATCAAAACTAAAAATACTGAAATAACTTACTTGAATTGCATCAAATATCTTTTTCCTCGAGTTGTTCTCTTGTTTCACCATAAATTTCAAACTTCTCATATCCTAAAGATGAAAATAAATGTAAGAAAATTGATTGTACATACTGAATTTGAATTTGAACGATCAAGTCATTCATTCGAGCACAGAACGGTAGATTTCTTTTCCTATGGGTTTCTAAACCAAGCAATATTCCTTTTAACTACCAGCTGTTTAGTATATAATGAAACGGGCTTGCCATTTCTGACTCTTTGAAATGTTACAAGATAAAGTGTTTCTGTTACCATGAGCATTCATTACCTTGCAAGTTATATCAAGCCCATATGCTCTGTCCACATTTTTTGTTGACGCTCCAATCTTTTCTATTCTGACAATATTACACAAAGGTGTCTCAGCACATACATAGTCCTACAAATATAAAGGATTAGAATACTGATAAATTATTTTTAATGTCTTATGTTTAAAGTTGCGAGAAAAAGTGCTTTCTTGCACTATTCAGAGAATAATGTTAGAAAAAGTCTTTTTCCTCTGTCAGATAAACAAAGCTTGAATGTCCAAAGATTTCCACTTTTTCTACAATTTTGAAATCTTGTACTACTCACAGTCTTATGTTTAGTTACTTGTGAGAAAAGACTTCCTTTTAATCTTAAAAACAAGAAATTTGACAGAACATCCAGTATATTTAAATACAAATTCTCAAATTTTGATGAAGCATATCAGTACATGTCTCGTTTTCTTCAAATTTCAACTTGCATCTTCGGTTTAATAAAAAATGTTGTCACCCAACCACAATCACCAGCAATTACTTTGTTGGTAGGAGACAGTAACAATCACTTTCTCTTTTGATGTTCCAATTACATCACAAGAGACAGGGATGAGACTGAGCATCATTAAAAAATGTTGAACCAATTTAAACTTTTTTTCTAATCTGTCCCATGGTTCACATTTGCCAAATGGCAAATAATTATAGAATTGAATTTATTTTGTTCCAGTTGAATAAATAATGCTTGTTTTGAACAATGCTATGTTGAAAATCGAAAAATTTATCTGGGAAGCCAGATGCCTTGGTATGGTAAAGTAAGACATTTTCTTGAAGTAATTTTGAATTACTTCCCTCAGACCATGAAAACATACACATCCGGTTAAGGTAGTAGCTGTCAGTAACAATCATCCTTTGGGGGAAATAAATTTTTTTAAATCATGCACACCCACCAGACCAAATTTTCTCTGTTTTTAGTTTAATAAGCATATAGTGATTTGGAAATTTTAGCCTTCTCTGGCAGTTATTTTTATAATTCAACCATAAAGGGATAAGGCAATCGGGGCAACATGTTTACAAGAATTTTCCCATATCATTGTTAACGTTTCTGAATAAATCATTTCATTGAGACAATGATTAAATGATTTCCCAGTGAGTATGCTTGCTACATGACTTCTTATGAGCTTTTCAGCAGAAAGGGTTAAAGAAAATTGACCATTCAGAAAGAAGACAAAAAGAAATAGAAAATCTGAATGAACTTACATCTTTTCCTTGAAAACTTAATCTGTAGTTTGTTATAATCAGAGATCCTAATTTTCTGCCAGTGAATGGACACAAGTATGTTACATCTGGGGCTAAAACATGAAAGATTTTTACTGATTAATCATCAGATTGATATTCAAGTTAGCAATTCCCTTTAAATGCATTTTTGATAAGAAAAACTCTGGGGGGAAGATAGATCTTATATGTCTGATTGAAATTACACTAACCTGTTACTTTGACATTTTCACCACCCAATAGTGAAATATCACCTGAATTCACATCAGTCTTTTCCAATGTCTAGACAGAGAAATGAAAATTTCTGTTTTGTGCTATAGGCTAAAGTTCTCCAACACATTACAGTTGGCTTAATCATAATCACAAACCGGCAGAAATGCAGGTCTTTCTAATTGAAGAGCCCACCAGTGACTTGCATTATGTTCGTAATTTGTAAAAGTTAACCCCACCTGAACCCACCTGAATTCCCCTGAACCCACCTGAACCCAGCAGTCAAAACTGCTGAACCCACCTGCTCACACCTTAGAGCAATGAAACTTGTTAATGGGCTTTAAAAAGCTTTCGGGAATATGCAATTAGCGCTCGTTTACAAATCGGGGCTCTCTCGAATTTCTCTAGGGTCATAATCAAGATATTGGTTTTTATTAGAAACCTCTTTGCGAAAATTTTCTTAAAAAAAATGATAAAGTTAACACGCAAAAACTTGCGCTTTTTCCTCACCTTTTTCGAATCGCAAGTAACTAATAGCCGCATGCTGCTGATCAAAATAACATTTGGTTCGGTATGGACAACGACAATTTATACGAGCCTGGTCTTGAAGAGAAAAATCAAAAATGAGGAAAAAACAAGTCTTGTGCGTTTGTTAAATCCATCAAATCCAAAGAAGCTAGTTGTCAAAAGTTAATTTCGAGAGATTTCAGGCAGAAATCTCATGCATTTTTCTGCCATTAATGCACGTAATGCACCCCTTATAAGACCTTCGGTTTTGCCGTAAAGGCAAAAGGATTTCCAAGGGATTTTGATTAAAGTCATAGAATTTCTAGCAAGGATGAACAAATTTTCTATTGTGAAAATCGGGGTTCATTCGTTCCTTGGTAATTCGTTCCTCCGAGATTTTCTAGAGAACCCCGATTTGTAAACAAGCACGAGGTGCGTTTTCCCGAAAGCGTTATTAAAATTTCATTGTTCTAAGGTGAGAGCAGGTGGGTTCGGCGGTTTTGACTGCTGGGTTCAGGTGAGTTCAGGTGGGTTATTGCTGGGTTCAGGTGGGGTTATTGCTGGGTTCAGGTGGGTTCAGGTGGGTTTAGCTGGGTTCAGGTGGGTTTAACTTTTATAAATTACGGCATTATGTTTCTCTTATCATTAACCAGGGATTTGGTCTTGTATTTATCATCTTATTCTGGAATTTGAATGAGCAGCCTATAGACATTGTACAGGCCAAGTTTATCTGTCATATACAATGCAGTGCATGTCCATGGAATCTAGCATAAACAGCTTCAAGGGAGTTTGGAGATCATATTCACCTCATCTTCCTCTTCATCACCAGAATCATTTACAACATGAAGACCAGTATCAACATCAGTGTGGATCACTTTTCTGCTCGATTCAGCCATTTCTTTTCTTGTTTTATCTTCAAATGATCACCTTGCTCTTTGTGAAGTCCTGAAGTTGAAAAAGAAACTAATTAGCCCAATTTACTAATGCTTATCAAAACTGATGCGGCTAGAGTGCTGTTTAGCAAGTCAAACTATGAAGAAAGTTTGTGAAATGAATTGGGTAAAAGTTATACCGTTCACGTTTTTGGGTTAAGGACACAGACACGTTTAAGGGCACAGTTAGGAATAGTACATGGGTGAGCGTCCCCAAACATACTGTCTTTCAAAACAAAAAAATCATGTTTTGGATCAGTCGTCCAAAGTAGAATGTACTATTTTACCTCGAAATCATCATAACTATGTGTGAAATAAAGCTGTAGCCACCTGCTAAATTTGGTCAACTCACTACGACTCTCTTGATGGCTTATTTCTGATTTATTTCCTCAAGTTGGGGCCTCTACCCCCAAAACCACTTGGGGATAAAAGTGACTCATCCAGCTAAGTGGGTCAAGCCTGGTGGTGGTGGTGGTGGTGGGGGTACTTAAGATATTTTGGGTACTGGAGACATGGCATCCAAAAGGGTATCATTTTCATGATTTTAATATAAACATTGGTCTTAATTTTCTGAAAATTGGTACAAATTAGGGTTTTGATTTCTCAAAAATTGGTATTAACTTTATAAAAAACGCCTTTCATCTGGTTTGTTTTCACTTTTGTTAGTGAAGTTTGACTTGAACTGACATATTATGTATACTAGATTTAAGTATTTGAAGTAGTGTAGGAATTACTGTTTTCATATAGTTTTGTGTATATTTTCAAGAATTTGGTATAAATTGGGCTGAGCAAACTTTCCATTCTTTTATCAGTTTAAACAGCTCCAGATCTTTTATCAAGCTGACTTGACCAGATGGGTGGCAAATTTACTGTTTTAAGTTGGCAATGTGGTGAGTTGATCTGGTGCCCTGCAAAAAATCTGTTGTAAATGTAAGAAAGTCTGAAATGTGAAAAAATTGATACTTTTTGTTATTACTGAACCCAGATTTTTTTGGCAAATGACACCAGCCAAAATTTTTCTAGATTGTCCCCATGTAGCAGGTTTTGTGTTATAAAGCTCAGGATTGCATAGAACTTGGGGGGGGGCTCATATAGTTTGGGTAATTCCTGTAATCAGTACCACCCATAGATAAGTGTAGTGTGGTCATTGTAAGACCACCAAGACAAGATCACCATGACCAAGTATTCACACTAGAAACGTAGACAAAGACAACAACTTTAAAACTTGTGGGTTGCAGCAGTAGGCCCATTTTGGACTTCCTAGTCTAACGTTGTTTGATTCGTGTATAAATAAAGTAAATACAAACCTATTTCATTCTCTTTATTTGGAGTTTTACTAAAAAGAGCACCAGGAAGCGAAAAGTTGACAAGGACGGTCAAAATGGAGAAAATCTGTTCTTCACTGCTTCACTCTTCAAAGCAAACGACATTGAACTGAATTGATGTTGTAAATGCAAGCCAGGGAGCGCAAAGCTCATGTGTTTGCGCTGCGGTGGCGCTTCTGGTCCACCCATAGCCTAGCACAGAAGGAGTCAGAGTGGTCATACCTGTGGCCCCAAGAACTGTACAGGGGTACATGGTACAGTAGAAGATGCCAAATTGGCCGACTAAAATATATGATGAATTGTAAGAGTAATTGTAAATGTAAACTGCTTGAGCGGTGGTTTGGGGCGGCAGTTCCAATATCCCCGAACGTAACAGGATGCACTTTTTTAATGCATATAAAGCAACTTGACTTTTGTCCAACCTTCTAAGTTGCTTAAAATTTTAGACATTTCAGCCCTAAGTTGCTTAAAATTTTAGACATTTCAGCCCTCAAAGTTACTTAAAATTTTTTTACGTAACAACCATCCCTGAATTCGCGGGTCAAAATCGTCAACTGTTAAGCCTACAACACGACTTTTGTGGAAAAAAGTTAGCTATAAACGAACTTCAACATAAGAACGAACAATTTCTTAACAACAAGAAAGAGAATAAGCTTAGTAGTTGTTTGACTTCTTAGTAGCTTACAGTAATTCAATTGAGCCATCAAGTTGCTTAATGTTAAGGTCAGTTCAGCCCTAGTTGCTTATTGAGCGGTTGCTTATTAAAAAAAAAGTATAACTGGGAAACAACGTTGTGGGCCGACTTTGCAGTGCGCTGACTTGTCTAGAAAGCCTCTGAAAACTATGCAGACCGAGAATTCACACAAAAAACAAATATTGAAATGACATACAGTATGTTCAGCTGATTCAAGTTTAAAATATAAATCTTAACAGACCTATATAAGTGTTGTTATTTACTATTTACACTAACTGAAAGATGATATTACATTAACTTTCACCAATTCAAACTTTGAAATATAAGAAACAAAGATGGGAATGTAAATGGGAAAGGGCTGGCTCAAATAATCAAGCCCCTAAAAATCTCTAGGCCTATGAAGTTAAAGTCAAAACATCCTATTCGCACTGCGTTTTCAAGAAAAAAACTACAACACAAAATAAAACAAAACTCAACTTATTATGGGTACAATATTCAAGAGGAAAGTGTTGTGTATATACCGTAGGGCCGTATGTCTTCGAATGGATGCCCCCGGCGAATCGATTTCGGAAGAGGCATTTACTCTTAGGTGCCTAATTTCCGTTCCCTCAGCTAATTAATTTTTTGAAAAATTTCAAACCCCGCTTATCAAGTTTGCATTAATATTGATGTTGATATATTTTACTAAACTAACTTTGACGTTCTTGGTTTGAAAGTTCACTTGTACACTCAATTTGTTGGTTAGAACTATGGATTTCCTTAGCCTATAAGCACAATAGGGCTCCTCGCTTTGCGTTTCAGCAGTTTTCATACAAAGTTTGTCAAGCAAAGTTCGAACCCCCCGTTTATTCTGACCTCCCGCCAATAAGATCCTGGCGGTAGTGTCAACTCCCCGCCAGTCCGACCCCCCCCCCCAGCAATTAGGCATCTAAGTAGACTAGAAAGCGTTCGTACAAAGGGGAGGCGTATCCGTTCAAGTGAAAGGCGCTTTCGAAGATATACGGTTATTCACCATGCCACCAATGTCTTGGGATGACATCAACAGCTTCTTATATACTACTCCCAACAATAAATTTATAATTTTAGCCATTATCACGCTTTTTACAAAAATATCAATATTATTTTAAAGGACAGGGTTGAGAATTTTTAATAAAAACAATTGAGTTATGAATGTAGACCCCACATCTTTTTCAGACTCTGTAATGCATCCATTAATTTAGTGATCGGACCAAGTTTATTTTCAGTCAAAGCCTCCAGGGCGTTCGACGGCAATAATAGCAGTGCTTTCCCATCTATCTCCTACAAAATACATTATAAAGTATTAATCATAATCATAAATTAGTATTAAAATTCTAAAATAACATGAGAACTAATTTTGGTGAATGCAGGTATAGAATTGTCATATCCTCAGACTTCACCGAGATCGGGATAGGACAAATTAATATGTTCCAAGAAACGTGGACACCAAAGTGGACACCAGACTGCAAACTTAGTCTCTCGTCTTCGTCTAATATCTTCCAACTAACGTTTATCAACACAATTATTGGTAAAGAGAGCAACTACCAAGCAATTCTAAGCAGCGACCCATCCTTAGCATTATTCTGCCATCGAAGCATTTTGCTGGATCATCCAGGATGTGCAGTGTAAATAACCAAAAAGCCGGGTTCGTGTAGACGACAGAAGCAGGTCGTTTTCTCACTTGGAATTTTCAATTATTGGCCATTCAACTGTATTCCGTTAGCCGATTGGTGATCAAAATCCAATACCAGTTCAGCTTCACTTGTTAGATTGATGCATTTCGATTCGAATTTGGGTTTATATTCCTCCTTAGCCAAATGCCTCGGCTGTTCCTGACGTTTACACTCTGGAGGATGGTCAGACGAAATAAGCTTTTAAAAATGCCCTTAAATGTCTCCGCTTTTTGTCACGATTCTAACATCTTCGCATTGATTGTGTTATGGTGTGATGTCTGCGGACTGTATTCAATATTTCAAAAGTGATGTAGGTCCCACGACTCCTGAAAGGTTGTCTTGGTGCTTTCCAAATTGCCAGAATTTTTGGACTAACTGATAACCGTCAGAAATGGAGCGAGACGATTGAAAAAGGTCGAATTTATACCAAGATGCAGATCGAAATGCACCAATAAGAAAAAGTTTCCGTTGTTTTTTGCTATTTTGAAATTTTGTACTGCTCCGTATTTCACCAAGTAAACTAACCTTTTTACAGAAAGGAGAGGGTCGATGTTGCGCTCATTAAGAATTCAGACCTTTAGTAGACCTTTAGACCTTATAGTGTTCCATGCATTTTGGCAAACAACCGATCATCCATTCCACATTATTTCATTTCCATTTTTTTCAATGTCAATTATTTGAGAAGCCCTTCAGCAAATTGCTGGTTTTCAAGGGGCTCTCTTACTACAAACTAATAATTATTAACATGCAAAGTCTAAAATCCTAATTTATGACATTTATGCAATAATCATTTTAAATATTACTTCATCAAAATAAAGGAAAAATGAAGCAAGAGATAAAAAGGGCAATGACGAATTCTGAAGCTTATGCTTTAAATTACTCTTCAGCTTGGTTGGGTAGAATCAGTAAAATAGTAAGAACATGTTCGACCACATGAAAACTGCAAGTTGGTTAAAAGATTAAAACGCGCATACCTGTTTTTCAAAAGTCATTGCATGATCCTGACAGCCGATTGCAGCTAAGAAGTCCATGACCTCTGAAACACTCCATGTTCTGGGATCTTTGCTACGAACGAATTCCTCATCAAGCATATTGAGTGGGTCAAAGCCTCTGTCTTGTGTAGAAGATGAAGGTCCACCGGGAGAGTCGAGGAACTGCGGAGGAGGCATCGTAGATGTGCTTGGTTTTATGTCCTCCAGATCTTCACCAGTTTGCGAGTCAGGAAGAGCAGGATCCTCAATATCTAATTCAAATCAATATATATAAATTAGTAAATAAGTCGAAGGGTGTATCACTTCTAAAATAGGCGTAAGAGAATAGAGGTTTCCGCAAAAGATGGCGGCCGTTTCTGTCAATCCCTTGTTTTTCTTAAGGTTTTTCGAAGGGAATTCTGGGAATAATTTCCTTAGCTAAAAATTCAACGTCTGCAGCTTTGTAAAAAATGTAACTAAGGGAATTATTCCCAGAATTCCTTTCGAAAATCCTTAATGAAAACAATAGGCAAAACCGCGGCCATCTTTTGCGGAAGCGTCTATTTTGGGATTTTGGGACTCTGTCTTTTGCCGTGATGTTTCTAAGAGTTATTGAGATTTACAGAGATTTATAAAGGGATTTCTTCACATGTTCTGGATATTTTAAACTTGTCTTTGGACAAATATCTTTAATAAAGAATCTGCAAATAACTGTAGTAAGCCTTAAAGACTGAAGTATTTAAAAGAATACATGCACTTTTCTCAGTCGTTGTCTACTATTGTTCTGCACGGGAGAATTAAAACCTGGGCACATAGATTTATATGATTTATAAGGTTATAAGAATAAAGGGCTTGTTGTAGAAGGCAGGAAAAAAAGATGAGATGGAAGTTCATTAAATAACTTTACAGCCTAAGGCTTTGAAAACCAAGACCAGTTTCGTTTCTGAGAAACAATGAAAGGATGTGAAGAAAAAAACATCTAAAGACCAGTCGAAATGCTCTCGACTTTTGAGTCGACAACGCTTGACGTTATTTTCGAGCAAAGAGCCGGTTGGTAGATATCGAGCTGTGTTGAGTGATGGTGAGAGTTGTCGGGGAAAGGTTGAACATCCTAAAATTACATATTTATGTCTCGATTTCACTCGACATCTATATTGTTTTGACTTGAAATGTTAATGACCAAGTTTTTAGAGCGTTCCAGCGCCCCCCCGCTGACAAAAGTCTATCAGAGAAGGCGACGTTTGATTTTTCGTATAAATACGGAAATCGATTCCCTCGACTTCAAAATTGTTCAGATCGCTTTTATACCACCACTTAATTTCTCTCTTGTGGAGTAAAAGGTCGAGAACCTATGAACAAACTAGACAAAAGAAGAATGAGAAGCAAGCATAGATATTATACTGTCTCACTTACATTGGTTATTGCAATTAGAATCACATTTTCCATTGAGGAACCTCTCATCTGATATGAAGTGTGGGCAACATTTTAACATTGAACATACTCGAGCAAAGTATTTTGCAACCAGATTTTGTTTGCTTGGAGCACGAACTCTTCTTAAAAATCTCTTGCCTGTTTTACCAGTAATTTCCAAACATATAACACTGTCTAGTTTTAAATCTTTATGTTGCTTTGTTTGGTAAAATTCTTTACTGAACAGTTCCAAGACCTGGTTAGGATCAATAGCTGCATTAATCACGTGATGCAAACATTTCCGTATGCAGTTCTGATGAGGTGGACCGGTCAGTGCACCAGCAGATGAGTCAGGTAAATTGAGAACTTCGTTTTGATTTAAGTAAGGTCCACAAGCGCAATGTTGATTGAAGTGAATTACAAAATTCCCTGACTTTGGAAGAACTAGAATGAGAATAAGAATGAACAAATAAGACAAAAATAGAAGCATAAGATTAACCAGAAAAAATGACCAATTCTTAAATTTTAATAACGTATAAGTTTACCTTTTTGTGGAGCAGGACTTCTGGGTGAAGATGATATCTTCAGCGATGCAGAAGGTTTCTTCTCAACCTGGCTTTCTCGCTTGACCTTTCCGTGTTTCAAAGTCGGCATATTCCCTGCAGATTGACCAACAGGCATCGGCTGAGCGGTGTTCTCTCTCGAAAACGATGTAGACGGTGAATTAGTTTGAAGCCTCGGTGATGATAATCGATAATTGAAATTTCTTCTCTTCATTCGAATGCCCTCCAACAGAGGATCAGGCATCTGTGAACTGAAAGGTTTCGAAAATATCAATTATTACTCAATAATCATTCACGAAACCATTTGTATAAAGAGAGAAGATAAACGAGACCACGATTGAAAAGGGAAATAAAAACGTGTCAGACGCCTGGGCCTACGTACCTCATATATAATTGTTGTAAGCAAAATCTAACAGCAAAAAACGAAAAGCAGAGAAAAAGACGGTGGAAAGAATAGAAAATAAATGTAGTCTGAGATATAGATATAATGGGAAATAAAAACGAAGATGAAAAAGATATAGTGAGAAATAAAAACAAAGAAACAAATCTGAAGAATTAATTTGAAGAATTAAAAAGGGTCTCTTACTCTGGCTGGTTTTTTAATTACTGTTTTTTAACTTTTGAAAGGGTGTTTTAGCGCCAGTCACTAGGATCTCAGCAGTAGGTTAACAAATGGAGACCCCAGTCCTAGCGGTGACGCTACCGTGGCTGGGCTCTAACCCTGACCACACTGAGCTCCTGACACCACCAGTCAGCTGGATTACACCACAACGCCAAAGCACATCGCTACATAACGTACAGCTTTAAGAAACTCGATACCCTTCGGGAAGCCATGATGACCAATCTGCTAAAATGACTTAAAAACCACCTGAGTAACCAATTATCCGCTCTTGAATCTTCTACAACATGACATATCGATATCAAATCTACTGCGAAATGAAGCAAATGTGCTACCTCGACGCAGTAGTAAAGGATAGAAGCAATTGCAAATGAGGCATAAACTCACCCAGGTGGTTGCAGAGGATGACTGTTTGTCTCACACCATCCAACAGGAAACAAATCAAGTGATTCAAAATCACACCATTGATCAAACGATGAATCCCAGCCATCAAAATGAATTCGAAGTAATGGTCCTCTGCTTTCAATAATCGTTGCAGGGCAAATAAAGGACGACTCGCGTAGATCAACTGCTTCTAATTTCACTCCAGTCTGAAACGGTGCTATCCTTTTTTCTTGCTGAAAATATCAAACAAAAATACATTGACTGAGACGGAAAACATTTTTATTATGTATTTTTCCCAGGACCAGTATTTTTTCTTGGAGCCGGAGATCGTGAAGCAATAACAACAACAATGTTTTGGCAGTGTCATTAAGACCCCGTTTACACTGTGCCAGATTAATTTAATCCACATCAAATTAGTCCACTTCGGTTTGCGTTAACACTTGAACGAATCTTGATGCGGATTAAATGAATCTGGCACATTGTAAACTGGGTCTTAATGACACTGCCAAAACATTGTTGTTGTTATTGCTTCACGACTTGCCAAATTTAATTGTCAAATTAGAACCTACAATATAATCCCGAACAAAACTCAATGAGTCCTGCGCAGAGTTTCTAGTACAGGAAATTGCGACAAAATGCATTGGGCAAAATAGGGCATTTGGTGTAAAATAACACATTGATGTACCGTGACACACTGAACATGTAAAAAGTATAACCATTTAGTAAAACCGAGGTTTAGAATGAGGTTATAAGGCAACCAAGGCAACCAGGCCTACACTAGATCTATATATAAAGGTACTGGCGTTCCCTGGAAAAATTTGCATGCACATTCATTGACAGTAAAATTCTGCAAAAACTGCATGTTCCTTCTTTTCTTAAAAAATTAAGCACAAAAAAATCTATAAAAGCTCAGAAGGAAACCGAAACGAGATGTTATAAGAACAAAAGAAAAAAACTTTACCATTTGCTTAAAAAGAGAAGCAGGAGCAGCTTTCCCACCAGTTTTGGCAAAATATTTGCTCCAGTCGAAATTCCTTCCACTGTATTCTGCAAATGATAATAAAAACAAAGCGTGGTGATATTTGCACCAATTATACAAAAGGAAATAAATCATGAAAATAATTGATATTTATGTACAATAAACATCGAGTAGCTTTATTTATTAACAACAAACTTAACTTAAGCAAGTAGAAATGCTACTTCGAATAAACTTAGGGTATTGGTCGAAATATACATAATTTATGAACTTTATATATCTTTTATTTTGCTGCTTTCATAGGATATGAAATGTATGGATATGAAATGCAAACATATATACTACAAAACTGTATAGATATGCATAGAAAGACACATAATGTTCCCAAGAAGGCACACTCTCTTTCTCTCTTTCTCTACAGCTGGATTCAACAATATGATATCGAAGAAACAGCCTTACAAATCTTAAGTCCACAAGGAGATGTTTTTTTTGGAATACATCAGCTCAGCCAAGAAAACAAAAACACAACGTTTGCCAATGTCAAAGATTATTATATCGAGAATACAAATAATAGATTTAAATTGGTCAACGCTGATTAGCACCTTGAATATTTCAAGGGAAACTAACAGATATCCCACAAATTAAATTGCAAAACTAATAAGAAGCTTTAAAGTTAATGGGCGAAATTGATTAGCGTTGATGCAAATAATTGTTTGTAATACAAATGTGTACACAACACACGAGGTTAAAGATCATTTACTTTAGAGAAAAATTTATAAAAATTTTTATAGTATTTACCTTTCGGTGTAGTAAGATTGATTTTGTGATTTTTGCACCAATTTATAGGGAAAATATTCAAAGAACTTGAATGACAAATGAAATACGTCGAAGAACCATCGATTTGAGCGATGAAATAATTGAATCGAAGCAGTTTAACAACTGTTGCAACAACAATACTTCCCGGATTCTGTGGATCAATTGCTTCAAAAGTGAAGTTTTCTTCAAAGTGGCCATAGCGACTAGGTGGGGTTCCCATTGATTCCTACAAAACAAAAGCTTCAATCACCAACAACTCTGATGAATATTAAAACTGAAAATTAATAGTGTCGTAAAAATGAAACTAGGTTTGAAGCTTATGGTGGTATGGTCATTAAAAGCGTTTGATCGTACTTGAACAAAACATTCTTGAGGAGCGTCACGAGAGTTCTGTAGATCTTCTGCCAGAAATTCATTCCAGTCAGTCAAAGTATGTTTCCAGCCTAATGAAAAAGTTAGCTAACAGTAATTGTTTCATAACTTAGAAATAGAAATGTTACCTCAAGAGAAATAGCATACATTCAAGAACAGTCGTCGCTTTAAGTTGAAAAGAAGTTAGCAAATGGTTAGTCCTACATACATGCTAAACAGGAAACAGCTAATACGCAAGACTTGGGGCAATATGGAGTTTTGAAAATCATTTGTACTTCAGAAGCAAGTACATATACATAAAGATGTATTAGGTAATAAAGGAACGTTATATCAACATAAAATGTCGGACGCAAAAAATGGAAATAAGAACTTCTAAAAGCACACTGTGGCCTTTCGGACTTTTGTCATATCAAAGTGCGTAATAAAAACTATCATTTATGTTTTATTAGGCAAAAGCTGATGATGAAATGAGTCTGAAAGGCCTCAGTGTGCTATTGAAAGGGAATTTTCGTAGTTAGTTTTTAGTTAAAAGTTTTTATTCTCATTTTTACATACAGCTGTATGCACTATCATACTTTATATGGTAAGAAATGAATATTATAACACAATGCTTCTACAATAGACTTTCTTATACCCAAGCCACATTCCCAGTAAGTCCATCCAAGTAAAAAAAGCAAAACTATTGATAGTCAATTATCGTATTTTCTTCTAATAGGCGCCGCGGCGCTTGTTTTGCTCAACCATTTTTAGGTGCGGCAATAGAGTGTATATAGAGTGCCTGTGAGCTCATACTGTCTTTTCGAAATCCACATTCTACCATTGCTTCTAATAAGCGCCGCATTTAGGTGCGGCGCTTATTAGAGGGCGGCGATTATTTCGCTCAATCAATATGAGGTGCGACGCTAATTAAAGGGCGACGCTTAAAAGAGGGCGGCGCTTATTAGAGAAAATACGGTACTTTACGTTTTGGTTAGTGTGGTACTTCCAGTTACTAATAAGGTTGAATTTTACAAGAAACTTGACATACCAGTAGGTGGATGAAGACTGTGACCAACCAGTGATGACCAACCAACAGGATGAATTTCACTTGATAAAAAATGACACAGAAAATCATCACTATTATCAGCATCAAGTCCATCATATCGAAGTCTCAATCTGTCACCGACGATATCTACAATCGTAGCAACGCACATTGAAACATGATTATGTCGATCACCAACTTCAACTTTCATTCCAACTTCAAATTTGTTATAATTTCCTTTTTGTACCTACAAAAGAGTAGCATTCTTCTATTAACAACGCGTTTTTTCAACAGCCACAGGCATTACGAGCCAACAAATAATGTTGCATGGCATGAGGCTAATTTATACGTCGTGCAAAAATGAAAAATATTCGACTTTGGCATGGCACAACTGCAACGTTTAAATCATGCCGCAAAACTGCAAATGGCACTCCCTTGGCTAGGCCGGGTTTGTCTACTGCTCGATTGTGGTTTGACTTCATTTTATGGGTTGTACTTTCTGTTACAGAAAATTTATGAAGCAAAATTTGTAAACGGGATTATATTAAAGTATGGAAACATTTTTGAAAAGAAATGTGCAGTGTTTGCTGTTTGTAAAAAGAAATAGGTCAATTCTGAAAAGAACTTCAAGATTCTTTGTTGCTGACGAAGCCAGAAAGTTCAACATTGTTGTTGTTGGGCCTTTTACGTTCTCAGTTAAAAACTTTTCGTAATTATAGAATAACGGAAACGTTTTGTAAAATGACTCATTTTTTAAGTGTTTGGTATTTAAAAAATGGTTTGAATAATTTTATGGGCTGCAGTAAGCCCTGGCATAAAAGAAACTCAAATAAAGTAACTACAACAGCCCAAACGTTGGTAAATTAAACATAAATCAGGAAAAAAATTAGAAACTGTTTTAGGCTAAAACGAAAAATTAGATTTCTTTTAAGCGAGTGTTTACTGTATACTGTATTGTTCGAGCCTTTAACTGTTTCGGCAATACAGGCTTCCACAAAAGAAGGCGGCTGTTGCGTCTTATGTTTTATTGAGGATTTTTGCAGGGAATTCTTGGAAAATTTCCTTAGTTACTGCAGCTGAACACAAACACGTTGAGGTCGTTGCATTCCCTAAACTGAGGAAGCCATTCCAAGAATTCCGTTGTAAATAAAGTTCCAGTCTAAATAAAAGAAGAGGACTGACAGAAACGTCCAGCATCTTTTACACAAGCCTCCGTTACACATTTTCTGAGCCAAATTCGCACCAAATTACAGTTATATGACATAACCATGTCACGACGCATAAAGAAGCTTTCGGAAATCTTTAACTATCTTTCAATAATTATAGATAAAGAAGTCTCGCAGCTGTGGAAAAGTCTAAAATATTTCATTTGTTAGCTACCTGAAGTCAAAAGCTTTAAAAAAATGTATACCCTTTCAAGGAAGTCATTTGAGAATGTTCTTGCACCAGATAATTTTTTGAATAAATACTGTTGCCAATTTGATCTTCTGTTCTTAATTGCTAAAATCCAATGACAGATAAGTTTGCTATGTTTCCAGTTGTAATGAGCTAGCTAACAGACCTTTTCAACGCGAGGCCTCCACGATAGAATTTTCAAAATTTCAAGACATCGGATGCTTAAATCGTACAAAAAATCCAAAACGTAGTCTAGGTACGAAGTCTCGCAGTCCTAGCACATGTATTATTGATTTTAAGAGTGTTCAAAGTTGCCGATTCTATAGATACTGTGTCCATGGAAAGCGACGGACTAATGATGAAAGTTTCAACCCAACCTGTCTGACCCCTTATAAAATCTTCAATTTCTAACGCTAATTAAAAAGTAATTCAAGCACTTACATAATAGCTAGAACATTGCTGTTAGACAAAATTTTTGTAGCTTAATACGAATTTGGAATCGAAAATTCCATGTCTCGAAATTTGAAAAAATCCATAATCGCGGCCTTTCGTCAAAAAGGTCTATTCTATATAAGGCCTGTACACAACACTCTTTTCCTAATAAAACTGCTAGAAACAATCGCATTTTCTTACAAATTCTTTAAATTACTACACAAATAACTTGTAGGTCTTTCACAAAGACTAAATGGGCAAAATGAACAGAAGCCAATCCATTGTTATGAAAGTCTTATATTGAAACAAAGCAGTGTAATGTTAGCAAGCAAAACAGGTCCAGCACTTGCTTCATAAAAAGCGGTAGAGTGAAGAATTTCTTTGTAAGCAAGCGAATGGATTGATGGGAACATAGTCTTGCGGACACATTGGAAAAATATCATAAGTTTGGCAAACAAGCTCACTATGGCAACTTGTAACAATAAAAGCACGATTTGTTATTGTACAAACGGCGAAATGAAATCTTCATATAATACACAACTACTTCTCGGGCTTACCTACAGGAGGAATAAGCAGCCTTTGAACGCTATAACACCAACCGACTGGGTGCACATGTCTTGATCTGACATCAAACCAGAAATTATCACTACTTTCATTTTCAAATCCTTCATAACGCAATAACATCATATTTCCTTTCACATCTAAAATCGTGGCAACCCAATAAGCAGTTTCTGTATCTTTAGGAACATCGTTTCCACAATTGACAACTTCTACTTTCATTCCAATGTGAATTTCACTCAAAGTGGGAGGCTTAATTGTCTGTAAAGCAAAAATGAAATGAGATATAGGACAAAACACAAAATGATAAGGAGACGCTGAGCCTAACAAAATCATTTCAGAACACTGCATCTCAAGAGAAGACAAGATTTCCTAACTGTAAAGATACAAGGCCTAGGCCAAACGATCAAACATTGTTTGCCAAATATTTGGAATATGCTTTTCAATCAATCTTTGAACGTTTGGCCACGTCACAAAACCATGTTATAAAAAATGTTGCAGTGACAAGGATAAGCAAGCAAACAGAATTGACTAAACACAGCCTTGCTGACACACTATTGTCTAAGAAAAACTTCTTACGTGAAATGTATTGTCTGAAATATTTGCAAGAGAAAAGAAAAAGCATTGTCTGAAAAAGTTCAACAACGCTTTTCGTTTGACACAAGCAAAAAAATGTTTGACAAGCATTGTTTTGTGGCATTGCCAAACGGGAAAACACTTTGCTTGACAAGCAAACTTTAACTGTTTGACAAACAATATTTGATCATTTGGCTAGGCCCTGGTCCTGGCCACGTCCAAAAACATTGCTTGACAAGCAAAAATAACAAAATTTGTGGCTTGATGTTTTTGAAAATGATCAAAAACCTTTTTGCTCGACGAAAACAAAAAATGTTGGAAGAGCAATATTTTTGGACGTGAACAAACAGTAAAACACTTTGCTTGACAAGCAAATTTCAGCTGTTTGGCAAACAATCTTTGATAATTTGGCCAGAACCTACCTTTTAAGTCGTAACTTACATGTTTAAAAAGATTCTCATTTGCAGGTTTATCTCCAGTCAACTTAAGATAATCAGCCCAGTTAAATTCTTGATCAATCCAGCTAGAGGCAGACTGTGCAGAACTGGTTGGGAGCTCTGTAAAGATATTTATTTCCTCTGTAAAGATATTTAAAACGTTTTTGTACGCAGCCTGCTTAGCTCTTATTTAACAGGGTGTGTAGTAAAGTCAGGGAATAGATACTCAAAATAGGGTCGAAAGAAATTGCCAGTAAAACAAAGCATGGTTCAAGGCTTAAGACGGGTGCAAACCGTACAAAAATTGTTGGCCAACATGTTGCCTGGAAATATGCCAAGATGTTCGCGAGGCTTGCCATACCATCACAACATCTGAGATGTTTGGGGTTCCTGGCGTCATTTTTACAAATGATCCTTTCCAAACAAGGCTGAGGGCGTTCGAAATAAAGTTCGGAAATGGAAAAATGTTGTGCCAACATGTTTAGAGATATAGAAAACTGTACCAACACGTAAATTTGCTCAAATCGATGAAAATGTCAGCAAACATTTTTAAAATTTTTTAAAAAAGGAGGCCAACATTTTTTCGTTAACATGTTGTTTGTTTGACAACATCTATATAATAGCGGAATTGTTGGTGGCGATGCTGGCCAACAGTTGACACGGTTTGCACCCGGCGGAGAAGCTTATCATTGCACTTTGTGCACTGTTGTTGGCGTCCGTTAAAAAGTTTATGAACATACAAGTCGCAGTTAAAACTCAAGTGAGCATATTGAAAGCCTTTTATTTAGAATTGTCTGGACATCAGGCTAAAAAGGTTCTTATTTGTCGGGTAGAAAATATATAATTTCAAGCAGTGTTCGCAATAAATGAAGGTTCTTATGTGCGGGTTTTTACTGTATTTCAAAATTTATACAAAACATATTAGAACATTCTTAAGCTATATTTTATGATCTACAATAGTTATTATTACATACCACCCTGTATTTCACACAGAATTGAAGGATTTCTAAGATTTTTCTATGGATTTCTCGGAGATGGCGGACCTACAACATTTGGAAAAGGATTTCCTGATTTCACTTTAGATTCCAGAGCAGGGGATACGATATTTCAGCAGCGATACACCCCTCGACTGTATCTACCGAATGCTATGATCAATTTGGATTCAAAATGCTAGCCTAAGAGGCACATAAACAGCATTATTGTCTCACCTTGAAGAGTGTCCACTGTGTCCATAAGTTTTTGCTAGCAAGGAAAATGTAAAATATACCTTTTAACACAGTTGAGAGTTAAATAAATGATAATGTTAACGGTAATTGCAC
>JACTAT010000291.1:161249-201855 GCA_014526335.1 Chrysaora quinquecirrha
AAAATTGAAGATTTTATAAGGGGTCAGACAGGTTGGGTTGAAACTTTCATCATTAGTCCGTCGCTTTCCATGGACACAGCACCTATAGAATCGGGAACTTTGAACACTCTTAAAATCAATAATACAGGCGCTAGGCCAGTGAGACATTGTACCTAGACTACGTTTTAGATGTTTTGTGCGATTTAAGCATTCGATGTCTTGAAATGTTGAAAATTCCATCATGGAGGCCTCTCGTTGAAAAGGTCTGTTAGCTAGCTCATTACAACTGGAAACATAGCAAACTGATCTGTCATTGGATTTTAGCAATTAAGAACAGAAGATCAAATTGGCAACAGTATTTATTCAAAAAATTATCTGGTGCAAGAACATTCTCAAATGACTTCCTTGAAAGGGTATACATTTTTTTAAAGCTTTTGACTTCAGGTAGCTAACAAATGAAATATTTTAGACTTTTCCACAGCTGCGAGACTTCTTTATCTATAATTATTGAAAGATAGTTAAAGATTTCCGAAAGCTTCTTTATGCGTCGTGATATGGTTATGTCATATAACTGTAATTTGGTGCGAATTTGGCTCAGAAAATGTGTAACAGAGGCTTGTGCAAAAGATGTTTGACGTTTCTGTCAGTCCTCTTCGTTTATTAAGGATTTTAGAACGGAATTTTGGGAATGGTTTACTCAGTTAAGGGAATGCAACGAATTCAACTTGTTTGTGCTCAGCTGCAGTAACTGAGGAAACTTAATAAAAACATAAGACGCAACAGCAGCCTTCTTTTGCGGAAGCCTGTATTGCCGCAACATGCAAAGGCTCGAACAATACAGTATACAGTAAACACTCGCTTAAAAGAAATCAGATTTTTCGTTTTAGCCTAAAACAGTTTCTAATTTGTTTCCTGATTTTTGTCTAATTTACCAAAGTTTGGGCTGTTGTAGTTACTTTATTTGAGTTTCTTTTATGCCAGGGCTTACTGTAGCCCAAAAATTATTCAAACCATTTTTTAAATACCAAACACTTAAAAAATGAGTCATTTTACAAAACGTTTCCGTTATTCTATAATTACGAAAAGTTTTTAACTGAGAACGTAAAAGGCCCAACAACAACAATGTTGAACTTTCTGGCTTCGTCAGCAACAAAGAATCTTGAAGTTCTTTTCAGAATTGACCTATTTCTTTTTTACAAACAGCAAACACTACATATTTCTATTAAAAAATGTTTCTGTACTTAAATATAACCCCGTTTACAAATTTTGCTTCATAAATTTTCTGTAACAGAATGTACAACATAAAATGAAGTCGAACCACAGTCGAGAAGTAGACAAACCCGGCCTAGCCAAGGGAGTGCCATTCGCAGTCGCGGCATGATTTAAACGTTGCAGTTGTGCCATGCCAAAGTCGAATATTTTTTCATTTTTGCACGACGTATAAATTAGCCTCATGCCATGCAACATTATTTGTTGGCTCGTAATGCCTGTGGCTGTTGAAAAAACGCGTTATTAATAGACGAATGCTACTCTTTTGTAGGTACAAAAAGGAAATTATAACAAATTTGAAGTTGGAATGAAAGTTGAAGTTGGTGATCGACATAATCATGTTTCAATGTGCGTTGCTACGATTGTAGATATCGTCGGTGACAGATTGAGGCTTCGATATGATGGACTTGATGCTGATAATAGTGATGATTTTCTGTGTCATTTTTTATCAAGTGAAATTCATCCTGTTGGTTGGTCATCACTGGTTGGTCACAGTCTTCATCCACCTACTGGTATGCTAAGTTTCTTATGAAATTCAACCTTGTTAGTAACTGTTAGTACCACATTAACCAAGGTGTACAGTATTTGACTACCAAAGGAAAACATTCATAGCAGTCATTGCAGGCAAAGTCTGCAATACTTTCTAATGTTCTTCTTCAAATGATTATTGCTTCATACTTCGTCTTGAAAGTCTAAGCACTGCCATAATTTCTAATTAGAGCATTCTGTACATCAGGTTTTGCTTTTTTTACTTGGATGGAATTACTGGGAGTGTGGCTTGGGTATAGGAAAGTTTATTGTAGACGCATTGTGTTATAATATTCATTTCTTACCATATAAAGTATGGTAGTGCATACAGCTTTATGTAATAAATGAAAATAAAAACTTTGAACCAAATAAAATATTAAGTTTTTTTTGTAAATAGCACACTGAGGCCTTTCAGACTTTCATCGGCTTTTGTCTAATTTCTTAGTTTATTTGGTTCAAAGTTCTTTTTTTCATTTTTTGTGTCTGACCCTTTATGTTGGTGTAACTCAACTTTATTACCTAATATAGCTTTTTGTTTATGTACTGATTTTCAAAAGTCCATATTGCCGCGAGTCTTGCATATTAGCTGTTTTCTCTTTAGCACATATGTAGTACTAACCATTCGCTAACTTTTTTTCTAAGTCGTCCAACTTAAAGCGACGACTGGTCTTGCATGTACGCTATTTCTCTTGAGGTAACATTTCTATTTCTAAGTTATGAAACAATTACTGTTAGCTAACTTTTTCATTAGGCTGGAAACATACTTTGACTGACTGGAATGAATTTCTGGCAGAAGATCTACAGAACTCCCGTGACGCTCCTCAAGAATGTTTTGTTCAAGTACGATCAAACGCTTTTAATGACCATACCACCATAAGCTTCAAACCTAGTTTCATTTTTACGACACTATTAATTTTCAGTTTTAATATTCATCAGAGTTGTTGGTGATTGAAGCTTTTGTTTTGTAGGAATCAATGGGAACCCCACCTAGTCGCTATGGCCACTTTGAAGAAAACTTCACTTTTGAAGCAATTGATCCACAGAATCCGGGAAGTATTGTTGTTGCAACAGTTGTTAAACTGCTTCGATTCAATTATTTCATCGCTCAAATCGATGGTTCTTCGACGTATTTCATTTGTCATTCAAGTTCTTTGAATATTTTCCCTATAAATTGGTGCAAAAATCACAAAATCAATCTTACTACACCGAAAGGTAAATACTATAAAAATTTTTATAAATTTTTCTCTAAAGTAAATGATCTTTAACCTCGTGTGTTGTGTACACATTTGTATTACAAACAATTATTTGCATCAACGCTAATCAATGCTAGGGTATTTCGCCCATTAACTTTAAAGCTTCTTATTAGTTTTGCAATTTAATTTGTGGGATATCTGTTAGTTTCCCTTGAAATATTCAAGGTGCTAATCAGCGTTGACCAATTTAAATCTATTATTTGTATTCTCGATATAATAATCTTTGACATTGGCAAACGTTGTGTTTTTGTTTTCTTGGCTGAGCTGATGTATTCCAAAAAAAACATCTCCTTGTGGACTTAAGATTTGTAAGGCTGTTTCTTCGATATCATATTGTTGAATCCAGCTGTAGAGAAAGAGAGAAAGAGAGTGTGCCTTCTTGGGAACATTATGTGTCTTTCTATGCATATCTATACAGTTTTGTAGTATATATGTTTGCATTTCATATCCATACATTTCATATCCTATGAAAGCAGCAAAATAAAAGATATATAAAGTTCATAAATTATGTATATTTCGACCAATACCCTAAGTTTATTCGAAGTAGCATTTCTACTTGCTTAAGTTAAGTTTGTTGTTAATAAATAAAGCTACTCGATGTTTATTGTACATAAACATCAATTATTTTCATGATTTATTTCCATTTGTATAATTGGTGCAAATATCACCACGTTTTGTTTTTATTATCATTTGTAGAATACAGTGGAAGGAATTTCGACTGGAGCAAATATTTTGCCAAAACTGGTGGGAAAGCTGCTCCTGCTTCTCTTTTTAAGCAAATGGTAAAGTTTTCCTTGGTTTTTAAACTTATCTTCGTAGTTGCCTTAAGAGCTACATAGATGCTTTTTTGTGCTTGAGAACAAATTTTTTTTAAGAAAAAGAAGGAACATGCAGTTTTTGCAGAATTTTACTGTCAATGAATGTGCTTGCAAAATTGTGCCTTGGAACGCCACTTCCTTTTTATATGGATTTAATGTAGGCCTGGTTGCCTTGGTTGCTACATTCTAACCACAGTCTAAACCTTGGTTTTACTTCATGGTTGAACTTTTTACATTCAACATGTACAGTGTGTCACGGTACATCAATGTATTATTTTTACACCAAATGCCCTATTTTGCCCAATGCATTTTTTCACAATTTCCTGTACTAAAAACTTTGCCCAAGTCTCATTGAGTTTTGTTCGGGATTCTAATGTAGGTTCTAATTGGGCAATTAAATTTGGCAAGTCGTGAAGCAGTAACAACAACAATGTTTTGGTAGTGTGATGAAGACCCCGTTTTCAATGTGCCGGATTCATTTAATCCGCATTCGTTCAAGTGTAAACGAAACCGAAGTGGACTAATTTGATGTGGATTAAATTAATCCGGCACAGTGCAAACGGGGTCTTATAATCCGGCTCCAGGAAAAGATTCTGGTCCTGGAAAAAATACAGAATAAAAATGTTTTCCGTCTCAGTCAATGTATTTTTGTTTGATATTTTCAGCAAGAAAAAAGGATAGCACCGTTTCAGACTGGAGTGAAATTAGAAGCAGTTGATCTACGAGAGTCGTCATTTATTTGCCCTGCAACGATTATTGAAAGCAGAGGACCATTACTTCGAATTCATTTTGATGGCTGGGATTCATCGTTTGATCAATGGTGTGATTTTGAATCACTTGATTTGTTTCCTGTTGGATGGTGTGAGACAAACAGTCATCCTCTGCAACCACCTGGGTGAGTTTATTCCTCATTTACCACTGCCCCTACCCTTTACTACTGTATCAAGGTAGCACATTTACTCATTTTGGCAGTAGATTTGATATCGATATGTCATGTTGTAGAAGATTCAAGAGCGGATAATTGGTTACTCAGGTGGTTTTTAAATCATTTTAGCAGATTGATCATCATGGATTTCCGAAGGGTATCGAGTTTCTTAAAGCTGTACGTTATGTAGCGATGTGCTTTGGCGTTGTGGTGTAATCCAGCTGACTGGTGGTGTCAGGAGCTCAGTGTGGTCAGGGTTGGAGCCCAGCCACGGTAGCGTCACCGCTAGGACTGGGGTCTCGATTTGTTAACCTACTGCTGAGATCCTAGTGACTGGCGCTAAAACACCCTTGCAAAAGTTAAAAAACAATAATTAAAAAACCAGCCAGAGTTAGAGACCCTTTTTAATACTTCAAATTAATTCTTCAGATTTGTTTCTTTGTTTTTATTTCTCACTATATCTTTTTCATCTTCGTTTTTATTTCCCATTATATCTACATCTCAGACTACATATCTTTTCTATTCTTTCCACCGTCTTTTTCTCTGCTTTTCGTTTTTTGCTGTTAGATTTTGCTTACAACAATTATATATTTGGTACGTAGGCCCAGGTGTCTGATACGTTTTTACTTCCCTTTTCAATCGTGGTCTCGTTTATTTTCTCTCTTTATACAAATGGTTTCGTAAATGATTATTGAGTAATAATTGATATTTTCGAAACCTTTCAGTTCACAGATGCCTGATCCTTTGTTGGAGGGCATTCGAATGAAGAGGAGAAATTTCAATTATCGATTATCATCACCGAGGGTTCAAACTAATTCACCCTCTACATCGTTTTCGAGAGAGAACACCGCTCAGCCGATGCCTGTTGGTCAATCTGCAGGGAATATGCCGACTTTGAAACACGGAAAGGTCAAGCGAGAAAGCCAGGCTGAGAAGAAACCATCTGCATCGCTGAAGATATCCTCTTCACCCAGAAGTCCTGCTCCACAAAAAGGTAACCTTTAATAAAGTTACAGAATTTTTCAATTTTTCTGATTAATTTTTAGCTTTTATTTTGGTATTATTATTTTTTCTTATTCTCATTCTAGTTCTTCCAAAATCAGGAAATGTTGTAATTCACTTCAATCAACATTGTGCTTGTGGACCTTACTTAAATCAAAACGAAGTTCTCAATTTACCTGACTCATCTGCTGGTGCACTGACCGGTCCACCTCATCAGAACTGCATACGAAAATGTTTGCATCACGTGATTAATGCAGCTATTGATCCTAACCAGGTCTTAGAACTGTTCAGTAAAGAATTTTACCAAACAAAGCAACATAAAGATTTAAAACTAGACAGCGTTATATGTTTGGAAATTACTGGTAAAACAGGCAAAAGATTCTTGAGAAGAGTTCGTGCTCCAAGCAAACAAAATCTGGTTTCAAAATACTTTGCTCGAGTATGTTTAATGTTAAAATGCTGCCCATACTTCATATCAGATGAGAGGTTCCTCAATGGAAAATGCGATTCTAATTGCAATAACCAATGTAAGTGGGACAGAATAGTATCTACGCTTGCTTCTCTTTCTTCTTTTGTCTAGTTTGTTCATACGTTCTCGACCTTTTACTCCACAAGAGAGAAATTAAGTGGTGGTATAAAAGCGATCTGAACAATTTTGAAGTCGAGGGAATCGATTTCCGTATTTATACGAAAAATCAAACGTCGCCTTCTCTGATAGACTTTTTTCAGGGGGGGGGGGGCGCTGGAACGCTCTAAAAACTTGGTCATTAACACTTCAAATCAAAACAATATAGATGTCGAGTGAAGTCGAGACATAAATATGTAATTTTGGGATGTTCAAACTTTCCCCCACAACTCTCACCATCACTCAACATAGTTCGACATCTATCGACCGAGTTTTTACTCAACAAAAAGTCGAGGGTTGTCGACTCAAAAGTCGAGAGCATTTCGACTGGTCTTTACATGTTCTTTTCTTCACATCCTTTCATTGTTTCTCAGAAACGAAACTGGTGAGCTTGAAGGAACGCTTTTTTTCTTGGTTTTTAAAGCACTAGGCTGTAAAGATTTTAAGGCACTTTCATCTTTTTTTTCCTGCCTTCTACAACAAACCCTTTATTCTTATAACCTTATAAATCATATAAATCTATGTGCCCAGGTTATAATTCTCCCGTGCAGAACAATACTAGACAACGACTAAGAAAAGTGCATGTATTCTTTTAAAATACTCAAGTCTTTGAGACCAAGTTAAGTTATTTGTGGATTCTTTATAAAATACATTTTTGGAATGCCATGTTTAAAATGTCTTTATAATGTAAAGAAATCCCTTTATAAATCTCTGTAAATCTCAATAACTCTTAGAAACATCACGACAAAAGACAAAAAGTCCCAAAATCCCAAAATAGACTCTTCCGCAAGGATGGCTGCGGTTTTGCCTATTGTTTTCATTAAGGATTTTCGAAAGGAATTCTGGGAATAATTCCCTTAGTTACGTTTTTTACAAAGCTGCAGACGTTGAATTTTTAGCTAAGGAAATTATTCCCAGAATTCCCTTCGAAAAACCTTAAGAAAAACAAGGGATTGACAGAAACGGCCGCCATCTTTTGCGGAAACCTCTATTCTCTTACGCCTATTTTAGAAGTGATAGACCCTTCGACTTTTTACTAATTTATATATATTGATTTGCATTAGATATTGAGGATCCTGCTCTACCTGACTCGCAAACTGGTGAAGATCTGGAGGACATAAAACCAAGCACATCTACGATGCCTCCTCCGCAGTTCCTCGACTCTCCCGGTGGGCCTTCATCTTCTACACAAGACAGAGGTTTTGATCCACTCAATATGCTTGATGAGGAATTCGTTCGTAGCAAAGATCCCAGAATATGGAGTGTTTCAGAGGTCATGGACTTCTTAGCTGCAATCGGCTGTCAGGATCATGCAATGACTTTTGAAAAACAGGTATGCGCGTTTAAACTAACTTGCAGTTTCCATGTGGTCGAAGAATCTGTTTTTCTTATTATTTTCTGTAATGTAATTAAATGCATACGCTGAAGAATGTAGAACGGAGGATCAGTTGGTTGCCAAAATGCTTGAAACGCTAGGTTTGAGTTCTTAATAAACACCATCGTCCCTCTCTCTCTTTAAAAAGGTTAGCTTGTCTTTGAGCAGTACAACATTGTAAAATTGCAGGAAACAACGAAGACATCTTCCTACTGATGCATTTCGATCCCCATCTGGGTACCTCTTCCCCTCTTCCCCTCGAATCTCAACCGTCAATTCGATTTTGGCCCTGGTACCGGCCATAAAATCTGCCAAAATGCTGGCAATTTTGGCCTAGGCATAAAAACAAGATGTAGATTCCGAAAGCAGATGTTCTTAGAAAGGAAATGCAAAGAACTTAATTGATAACTGCAAGGCAAGATTCAATATCTCATGAAGCATCATTTTTTGGTTTTTATAGATGTTTTACATAGTTTTCGGCCTATTTTGTTGTGAAATTTTGAAGAAACTGTGACGTCACTCTATTGTTTGGGCAGCCAATCAAATTGCGAATAGACAAGGCCAATTATTCGAAAAAGATCCGCACTGTAATTTTCTGCATAATCTGGATGATGCAGCAAATGCTATCCTTTTGCAGAACCATGCTTAAGGGTGGGTCGCTGCTTGGAATTGCGAGGTGGTCGCTCTCTTTACCAGTAATTGTGTTGACGAACGTTAGTTGGAACATATTGTTTTGCCCTATATCCCCCAATCTCGGTGAAGTCGGAGGATATGACAATTCTATACTATAAGTATGCATCAAAATTAGTTCTCATGTTACACTCTGTTTTTTATAAGGAACCTACCTCAAGGCCTAGTTCTTAAAGTTCCTTATTTTTGGACCTCTTTTTAGGCATTTGTAGTTCAAAAAGTTCCTTAATAGTTCCTTAATTTTAACTGCACATACAGTGATCATAACAATAAAAGAGAGACACGTGCATGTGAGCAAAGCTCGAGACTACTCAAGGAAACATTTGATACATGCTTAACGTACCATTTATGTGGTTTTCGACTGCAAATGAATGGAACCGGCTTTCTTATTCTTGATTATTTGCAGTGATAAAAGCATTCAACATTGAAAGGTTCCTTAATGATTTTCTCTTTAGTAGTATAAGTTCTTTAAATTTTTGGGCCTTGTACATGTAGGTTCTTTTATAAAGTGGTTCTTTATAAAAAAGCTTGTATTTTAGAATTTTAATAATACTTTATGATTATAATTAATACTTTATAATTTATTTTGTAGGAGATAGATGGGAAAGCACTGCTACTATTGCCGTCGAACGCCCTGGAGGCTTTGACTGAAAATAAACTTGGTCCGATCACTAAATTAATGAATGCATTACAGAGTCTGAAAAAGATGTGGGGTCTACATTCATAACTCAATTGTTTTTATTAAAAATTCTCAACCCTTTCCTTTAAAATAATATTGATATTTTTGTAAAAAGCGTGATAATGGCTAAAATTATAAATTTATTGTTAGGAGTAGTATATAAGAAGCTGTTGATGTCATCCCAAGTAATTGGTGGCATAGTGAGTAACCGTATATCTTCGAAAGCGCCTTTCACTTGAACGGATACGCATCCCGTTCTTATGAACGCTTCCTAGTCTACTTAGATGCCTAATTGCTGGGGGGAGGTCGGAATAGGCGGGGGGTTAGAACTACCGTCAGGATCTAATTGGCGGGGGGTCAGAGTAAACGGGGGGTTCAGACTTTGCTTGACAAACTTTGTATGAAAACTGCTGAAACGCAAAGCGAGGAGCCCTATTGTGCTTATAGGCTAAGGAAATCCAAAGTTCTATAAAAAAAATTGAGTGTACAAGTGAACTTTCAAACCAAGAACGTCAAAGTTAGTTTAGTAAAATATATCAACATCAATATTAATGCAAACTTAATAAGCGGAGGGTCCTTACAAGAGCAGAGGGGTTGGAAATTTTTCAAAAAATTAATTAGCTGAGGGGACGGCAATTAGGCACCTAAGAGTAAATGCCTCTTCCGAAATCGATTCGCCGGGCGCGTCCATTCGAAGACATATGGTCCAACGGTATACATAACAATGTCCTCTTGAATAATGTACCAATAATAAGTTGAGTTTTGTTTTATTTTGTGTTGTAGTTTTTTTTCTTGAAAACGCAGTGCGAATAGGATGTTTTGACTTTAACTTCATAGGCCTAGAGATTTTTAGGGGCTTGATTATTTGAGCCAACCCTTTCCCATTTACTTTCCCATCTTTGTTTCTTATATTTCAAAGTTTGAATTGGTGAAAGTTAATGTAATATCATCTTTCAGTTAGTGTAAATAGTAAATAACAACACTTATATAGGTCTGTTAAGATTTATATTTTAAACTTGAATCAGCTGAACATACTGTATGTCATTTCAATATTTGTTTTTTGTGTGAATTCTCGGTCTGCATAGTTTTCAGAGGCTTTCTAGACAAGTCAGCGCACTGCCAAGTCGGCCCACAACGTTATTTCCCAGTTATACTTTTTTTTAATAAGCAACCGCTCAATAAGCAACTAGGGCTGAACTGACCTTAACATTAAGCAACTTGATGGCTCAATTGAATTACTGTAAGCTACTAAGAAGTCAAACAACTACTAAGCTTATTCTCTTTCTTGTTGTTAAGAAATTGTTCGTTCTTATGTTGAAGTTCGTTAATAGCTAACTTTTTTCCACAAAAGTCGTGTTGTAGGCTTAACAGTTGACGATTTTGACCCGCGAATTCAGGGATGGTTGTTACGTAAAAAAATTTTAAGCAACTTTGAGGGCTGAAATGTCTAAAATTTTAAGCAACTTAGAAGGTTGGACAAAAGTCAAGTTGCTTTATATGTATTAAAAAAAGTGCATCCTGTTACGTTCGGGGATATTGGAACTGCCGCCCCAAACCACCGCTCAAGCAGTTTACATTTACAATTACTCTTACAATTCATCATATATTTTAGTCGGCCAATTTGGCATCTTCTACTGTACCATGTACCCCGGTACAGTTCTTGGGGCCACACGTATGACCATTCTGACTCCTTGTGTGCTATGGGCGGACCAGAAGCACCACCGCAGCGCGACCAGCTGAGCTTGCGTTTACAACATCAATTCAGTTCAATGTCGTTTGCTTTGAAGAGTGAAGCAGTGTGAAGGACAAATTTTCTCCATTTTTGACTGTTCTTGTCAACATTTCGCTTCCTGGTGTTCTTTTCAGTAAAGCTCCAAATAAAGAGAATGAAATAGGTTTGTATTTACTTTATTTATTCACAAATCAAACAACGTTAGACTAGGAAGTCCAAAATGGGCCTACTGCAACACACCCACAAGTTACCTATAAAGTTGTTGTCTATCTAGACTACCTGTGTCTGCGTGAATTCTTGGTCATGGTCATCTTGTCTTGGTGGTCTTATAATGACCACACTACACTTATCTATGGGTGGTACTGATTACAGGAATTGCCCAAACTATATGAGCCCCCCCAAGTTCTATGCAATCCTGAGCTTTATAACACAAAACCTGCATGGGGACAATCTAGAAAAATTTTGGCTGGTGTCATTTGTCCAAAAAGTCTGGGTTCAGTAATAACAAAAAGTATTAATTTTTTCACATTTCAGACTTCCTTGCATTTACAACAGATTTTTTGCAGGGCACCAGATCAACTCACCACATTACCAACTTAAAACAGTAAATTTGCCACCCATTTGGTCAAGTCAGCTTGATAAAAGATCTGGAACTGTTTAAACTAATAAAAGACTGGAAAGTTTGCTCCTTGCATGCAAGATTTAGCCCACGCAGCTCTTTCCTCGATTTTTTTTAAATGACCACACAGCAAAATGAACAATGATTGCATGACCTTTCTATTGTTCTCTTTGCCACACAAAACACCACAACATTTTTTAGGCTATCACAACTTGCCCGTGTGAAATCAAACTTTCCAGTCTGGTGGGGGATACTTGACTAAGTTTCTGATAGGGATGTGCTGCTCGAGCAATAGAATGTCTACCCATATTTATACCAAATTCTTGAAAATATAGCCAAAACTATATGAAAACAGTAATTCCTACACTACTTCAAATACTTGAATCTAGTATACATAATATGTCAGTTCAAATCAAACTTCACTAACAAAAGTGAAAACAAACCAGATGAAAGGCGTTTTTTATAAAGTTAATACCAATTTTTGAGAAATCAAAACCCTAATTTGTACCAATTTTCAGAAAATTAAGACCAATGTTTATATTAAAATCATGAAAATGATACCCTTTTGGATGTCATGTCTCCAGTACCCAAAATATCTTAAGTACCCCCCCCCCCACCACCACCACCAGGCTTGACCCACTTAGCTGGATGAGTCACTTTTATCCCCAAGTGGTTTTGGGGGTAGAGGCCCCAACTTGAGGAAATAAATCAGAAATAAGCCATCAAGAGAGTCGTAGTGAGTTGACCAAATTTAGCAGGTGGCTACAGCTTTATTTCACACATAGTTATGATGATTTCGAGGTAAAATAGTACATTCTACTTTGGACGACTGATCCAAAACATGATTTTTTTTGTTTTGAAAGACAGTATGTTTGGGGACGCTCACCCATGTACTATTCCTAACTGTGCCCTTAAACGTGTCTGTGTCCTTAACCCAAAAACGTGAACGGTATAACTTTTACCCAATTCATTTCACAAACTTTCTTCATAGTTTGACTTGCTAAACAGCACTCTAGCCCCATCAGTTTTGATAAGCATTAGTAAATTGGGCTAATTAGTTTCTTTTTCAACTTCAGGACTTCACAAAGAGCAAGGTGATCATTTGAAGATAAAACAAGAAAAGAAATGGCTGAATCGAGCAGAAAAGTGATCCACACTGATGTTGATACTGGTCTTCATGTTGTAAATGATTCTGGTGATGAAGAGGAAGATGAGGTGAATATGATCTCCAAACTCCCTTGAAGCTGTTTATGCTAGATTCCGTGGACATGCACTGCATTGTATATGACAGATAAACTTGGCCTGTACAATGTCTATAGGCTGCTCATTCAAATTCCAGAATAAGATGATAAATACAAGACCAAATCCCTGGTTAATGATAAGAGAAACATAATGCTGTAATTTATAAAAGTTAAACCCACCTGAACCCAGCTAAACCCACCTGAACCCACCTGAACCCAGCAATAACCCCACCTGAACCCAGCAATAACCCACCTGAACTCACCTGAACCCAGCAGTCAAAACCGCCGAACCCACCTGCTCTCACCTTAGAACAATGAAATTTTAATAACGCTTTCGGGAAAATGCACCTCATGCTTGTTTACAAATCGGGGTTCTCTAGAAAATCTCGGAGGAACGAATTACCAAGGAACGAATGAACCCCGATTTTCACAATAGAAAATTTGTTCACCCTTGCTAGAAATTCTATGACTTTAATCAAAATCCCTTGGAAATCCTTTTGCCTTTACGGCAAAACCGAAGGTCTTATAAGGGGTGCATTACGTGCATTAATGGCAGAAAAATGCATGAGATTTCTGCCTGAAATCTCTCGAAATTAACTTTTGACAACTAGCTTCTTTGGATTTGATGGATTTAACAAACGCACAAGACTTGTTTTTTCCTCATTTTTGATTTTTCTCTTCAAGACCAGGCTCGTATAAATTGTCGTTGTCCATACCGAACCAAATGTGATTTTGATCAGCAGCATGCGGCTATTAGTTACTTGCGATTCGAAAAAGGCGAGGAAAAAGCGCAAGTTTTTGCGTGTTAACTTTATCATTTTTTTTAAGAAAATTTTCGCAAAGAGGTTTCTAATAAAAACCAATATCTTGATTATGACCCTAGAGAAATTCGAGAGAGCCCCGATTTGTAAACGAGCGCTAATTGCGTATTCCCGAAAGCTTTTTAAAGCCCATTAACAAGTTTCATTGCTCTAAGGTGTGAGCAGGTGGGTTCAGCAGTTTTGACTGCTGGGTTCAGGTGGGTTACTGCTGGGTTCAGGTGGGTTCAGGGGAATTCAGGTGGGTTCAGGTGGGGTTAACTTTCACAAATTACGAACATAATGCAAGTCACTGGTGGGCTCTTCAATTAGAAAGACCTGCATTTCTGCGGGTTTGTGATTATGATTAAGCCAACTGTAATGTGTTGGAGAACTTTAGCCTATAGCACAAAACAGAAATTTTCATTTCTCTGTCTAGACATTGGAAAAGACTGATGTGAATTCAGGTGATATTTCACTATTGGGTGGTGAAAATGTCAAAGTAACAGGTTAGTGTAATTTCAATCAGACATATAAGATCTATCTTCTCCCCAGAGTTTTTCTTATCAAAAATGCATTTAAAGGGAATTGCTAACTTGAATATCAATCTGATGATTCAATTCTAAATCAGTAAAAATCTTTCATGTTTTAGCCCCAGATGTAACATACTTGTGTCCATTCACTGGCAGAAAATTAGGATCTCTGATTATAACAAACTACAGATTAAGTTTTCAAGGAAAAGATGTAAGTTCATTCAGATTTTCTATTTCTTTTTGTCTTCTTTCTGAATGGTCAATTTTCTTTAACCCTTTCTGCTGAAAAGCTCATAAGATGTCATGTAGCAAGCATACTCACTGGGAAATCATTTAATCATTGTCTCAATGAAATGATTTATTCAGAAACGTTAACGATGATATGGGAAAATTCTTGTAAACATGTTGCCCCGATTGCCTTAACCCTTTATGGTTGAATTATAAAAATAACTGCCAGAGAAGGCTAAAATTTCCAAATCACTATATGCTTATTAAACCAAAAACAGAGAAAATTTGGTCTGGTGGGTGTGCATGATTTAAAAAAATTTATTTCCCCCAAAGGATTATTGTTACTGACAGCTACTACCTTAACCGGATGTGTATGTTTTCATGGTCTGAGGGAAGTAATTCAAAATTACTTCAAGAAAATGTCTTACTTTACCATACCAAGGCATCTGGCTTCCCAGATAAATTTTTCGATTTTCAACATAGCATTGCTCAAAACAAGCATTATTTATTCAACTGGAACAAAATAAATTCAATTCTATAATTATTTGCCATTTGGCAAATGTGAACCATGGGACAGATTAGAAAAAAAGTTTAAATTGGTTCAACATTTTTTAATGATGCTCAGTCTCATCCCTGTCTTTTGTGATGTAATTGGAACATCAAAAGGGAAAGTGATTGTTACTGTCTCCTACCAACAAAGTAATTGCTGGTGATTGTGGTTGGGTGACAACATTTTTTATTAAACCGAAGATGCAAGTTGAAATTTGAAGAAAACGAGACATGTACTGATATGCTTCATCAAAATTTGAGAATTTGTATTTAAATATACTGGATGTTCTGTCAAATTTCTTGTTTTTAAGATTAAAAGGAAGTCTTTTCTCACAATTAACTAAACATAAGACTGTGAGTAGTACAAGATTTCAAAATTGTAGAAAAAGTGGAAATCTTTGGACATTCAAGCTTTGTTTATCTGACAGAGGAAAAAGACTTTTTCTAACATTATTCTCTGAATAGTGCAAGAAAGCACTTTTTCTCGCAATTTTAAACATAAGACATTAAAATAATTTATCAGTATTCTAATCCTTTATATTTGTAGGACTATGTATGTGCCGAGACACCTTTGTGTAATATTGTCAGAATAGAAAAGATTGGAGCGTCAACAAAAAATGTGGACAGAGCATATGGGCTTGATATAACTTGCAAGGTAATGAATGCTCATGGTAACAGAAACACTTTATCTTGTAACATTTCAAAGAGTCAGAAATGGCAAGCCTGTTTCATTATATACTAAACAGCTGGTAGTTAAAAGGAATATTGCTTGGTTTAGAAACCCATAGGAAAAGAAATCTACCGTTCTGTGCTCGAATGATTGACTTGATCGTTCAAATTCAAATTCAGTATGTACAATCAATTTTCTTACATTTATTTTCATCTTTAGGATATGAGAAGTTTGAAATTTATGGTGAAACAAGAGAACAACTCGAGGAAAAAGATATTTGATGCAATTCAAGTAAGTTATTTCAATATTTTTAGTTTTGATGCCCCTTTTTGAATTCTCAGAAGTCATGTTATTATTTAAACGTTTTGATGAAAAAAGGAAGCATCATAGAATTTGACTTCCTGGAAAAAGTGTACAAAATGTTTCTAGACAACTGGGTTTCTATGCATTTATCTCGAAATAGGTTTTTGAGTAGATCCACCTGATTCTCGTTTGGAGATAGTTCATACTCCCCTTCCACTGTATAAATCTAAACACGTTCCGTGCGCTGATGGCCCATTTTGTTCATTTGGATTAACTAAAAATGTTTGGATTTCTCCAATACTGTATGCACGCAGATGTTCTTGATCAATGTCAATATCCCTTTAAAGTCTGAAAGATACGCACGAGGGGCATTCGCTCCTTGGAATCTTGTACATCACCCTTTCTTGCCAAATGTGTAACAATAGATTTACCTTCAATACGGAAGTAAAATTTTCAGTTGCCACAAGAAGGCATCGTTAAAAACAATCAGATGACAATAAACAGCTATTACAGTTGACATCCGCTAGCTTGACTGCCCGCTATCTCGAACATTCGCTGTCTCGAACGATTTTCCATTTTCCCCTCGTTTTGGTATAAGGGTTTGTATAGAAAAATCATCCGCTACCTCGAACCCCGTTATCTCGAACATTCGCTGTCTCGAACCATTTTCGATTTCCCATGGAGGAAAACCTGCTCTTTATCTCGAACTTTGCCAAATTTTCTGCTTAACTGGCTGAAAAGACAGGCTGAAAATATGTATAAGTTCACCTAGCGGAGCGGGAATGGCAGCAGCTAGTTGATATGCTACCCATGTATGCAATAGATGAAGCTGTTCTCTTTCGAGATGTGCTGCATCGCCATTATCTCAATTTCACCAATAGTAGGGATGAAAGCGGATGAGCTTTGACTCCTATGTAAGAAAAACCAGACTTGTTTGATGAAATTTGGGATCAGTAACCCTGCATGCTAATAGGGGTTCCTTTTCTGACTTAAAAGCTATAATTTTTTATATCTAAATGGGGCATCCGTTATTTCGAACATTCGCTATCTCGAACAAATTCCAGTTTCCCTTGAGAGTTCAAGATAGCGGATGTCAACTGTACTTTGAGCGAAAAGAATTGTATATGCACTTTTTTGCATTTGACCGATTGTTCTGTTTGGAAGAAAATTTGTTTCTCTTGTTTTTTTAGACCCATGCGTTTCCGATATCATCAGGAATGGTAAGTGCCTCTGATCTTAAATAACATTGAACGAAACTTGGCCTAGTGGTCGATTATTTAGAAAAGAACTGAAAATTTTAAGCAACCCAATTTGCGGCCAAAATGTAGCCTGCGTGCAGACTCAAACTCTTCTCCTAGAAAGAGTAACCAAATTATAATCCCAAGACTTTTCTTGGGATATAGCAGCAAAACATGAAATGCAAGACATTTTCATTTGCTGAACTTCTTCAAAAATTAAACTCTTCTGTGATTGAAAACTCGAAAAACTAGCTTCCAATTCCGCTGCGAGGGTGAGTCAGAAAGAACTCAACACGCGCCGCAGCTGAAAAAGCGCCGCAGTGCATCGACGGCTGGTTGGCATGAAAGTGAGGTCGTAGTTTTTGCTGACTCAGCAGTACAAGCTTTCGTTCATTGTTGCGCAGACTCTACTCTTTCTCGGAGAAGATTTTGAGGCTGCACGCAGGCTACCAAAGTGTGCATTGTTTGTGATGCTTGGACAACAGTTAAACGTTGCCAAACGTATATAGCTGTTTATAAATGCGCTATTATTACTAAGTTTTGCATTAGGTAGCCTTCGGCGTATTTCTTTATTTCCATACATTGCTTAGTAAAGTTAAAGAATTTTCTGGCCTTTGCTGATATAACAAGCTCATTTTATCGTTAAAGACTTATGGGCTAATGTACGTTCTTGAAACCAGTATTGATGTAGCCAGGAAATCCCTTGTTCCATACTAACAACCACAACAAAATATTCTGTAGCATGTTTGATATTTCAAAGGTTTACACTACTAGAGGTGGTGTTAATTCCACAATTTTTATTTTTCTTTCATTGTAGAATTTTTTTGCATTTGATTACCATGACGAGTTCCGTGTGAATGGCTGGGATATTTATGATCCTCGAAGAGAGTACAACCGACAGGTATATTTTTAATAATATAAAATTACCGATTTCCAATCCTTTGCATGAAGTCTTACTTAAGCATTACAAGATCATTTTGCATCAGGTCTTAGGTGAGCATTACATTTTGTATAAGGCCTTACACGATAATTACACAAGAAAACTGTACGATGCTATATTTCTTACTTTAAATGAGGCTAAATATATTCGGACTTATCAAGGCTTTTTCTGACACCGTATTAGATATGATAGTCACCACTTATCATGACAAGTCTTTGATATTTAGTTGTGCAACGTTTCGGGAGCGATCCGTCTCCCATCATCGGGCAATGAGAAATGTTGTTTCTTGCCTATTTATTGCAAAGGTCGGATCGAAAGTTGTGAAATTAACCGGACCTGCGAGGAAGCTCGGAATTTTTGGCGCTCAATTTTTAAAATTTATGGCACCAAAATTGCGTTCACTGCAACTTTTGATGTTATTCAACCAGATTTCTGGGATTGAGTAAGATACTTGATTGATACAAGGAGTTGATAGAACCGAGTGAATGCTTTCTTTAACAAGTCTGTTTTTCCAGTTCTTATCCTCATCAATCACTGAAGTGTATTAAGGGAATAAAAAGTACACCTTATATTTTGTTTAGACAAAGATGGACGGATTTTCTCACTTGTTCCTCTGATGTATGGCAGGTTCATAGAACATTTATGCTCCTCTTTGTCAGCCTCAGTATTCTGTCTGGGCTTTGAGATTTTTCTCGTGACCTTGCGTATGTCTTCTTGTTCATAATCATTGGCCTTTAGAACGCTTGAGATCCTTTTGTACTCATTATCTAGATCATCAAGATTGCTCGTGATTGATTTTGCTCTGTTGAAGAGAGAAGATATGACACTGTTTTTGACACTGTCTAAGTGATGCGAGTTCGCATTCAGGTATTGGTCAGTGTGAATGGGCTTCCTGTACACTGATACGCTTAGACTTTTATTGGCATTCCGTTGAATCTCAGTGTCGAGGAAGGCTAGTTTTCCATCATTCTCTACCTCTGTAGTGAATTTCAATTTCACATGTAGGGAATTGATGTGCTTATAGAAATCTTCCATCTTGTCCCTCTTCATAATCACGAACACATCATCTACATATCTCTCCCATACTTTTGGTTTCTCAATGTATGAATCAAGGGCAAAAGATTCTTTTTCTTGCATAAAAATCTCAGCAACAACAGAAGAGGCAGGTTTTCCCATTGCTACTCCATCTGTTTGTGAGATAAAGTTAAGTCGAACTCTATCATCTCAATCAACTTATCCACAGGTATAGGAGTTTTTTTGTTTAGATCTCTGTCTTTTCGGAGTAAATCACTTATGATTCTCAAAGAGTCCTTAATAGGCACGTTGGTGTATAGCGAGTTGACATCGAAAGATATCATCATTTCATCGTCTTCTATCTCAACATTACGGATGAATTCCGAAAATTCTTTTGAGTTCTTTGCATGTCCCCTTTTCTTGATGTAGTGTTTCAAGATTTCCGCAATATACTTTGAGAGGTTTTCTAGTGGTGTACCACTACAGGACACTATAGGTCTGATAGGAAAACCCTCTTTGTGTATTTTGGGAAGTCCATAGAAACGTGGAGCATGAGAATCGGAAGGTTTGATATTCCGATATGTTTCATCTGAAATTATTTTCATGTCATGTAAGCCTTTAATAAGCTTCAGACCTTGGCGCTTAATTTTGTTAGTTGGATCGCATTTCAGATATTCATAAGGGCCATTCTCGATGTGCTGGGTGCACTTTTGAATATAGTCCGAGCTGTTGAGAAGAACAGTCGCTCGCCCCTTGTCAGCAGATAGGATCTTAATGCTATTATCTTTCCTTAGATCACTCAAAGCCTTCCTTTCTTTTCTAGAAATGTTATCTTTAGGAAGAGCAGAATTCGTTAGGATGGTGCATATTTCTGCTCTTACGCAGGCTCCATCACTTACCGACATGGTATCTGTTTTTTCGAGATAATCTAATTTTCCTTCCACTTCTGCTATTATATCCTTTTTGGGGATATAAGTGGGCGCAAGACCGAAGTTCAAACCTCGGGACAGAAGAGATTTTTCGGACGATGAGAGATCTTTGCTGGATAGGTTAATGATCCAGCGATCTTTGTCTACCTCTATGCCATTGTCATTATTGGTAGTGTTATTTCTTTCAAGAAGGTTGTTGTATTTTCTCACATGTCTTTCCCTTATTTGAGACATTGTCTTATCACAACGGGCCTTCTGAATTGATTGCACTCTTTCAAAATGTTCAGTTGAGAGAGTTCGTTTAATTTCCACTTCGAGATCGTTTATTGAAGTCTTAATTCGATCTCTAATGCAGTGGTTCAAATGGATTCTCTCTTGCAATTGAAGTTTACTGGTACATCTCGCAGTCTTGACCTTGCACCTAGGTCTAAATGAGGCATTATACGAGAAACCTCGACTCAATTTGAAATTCGCGCCGGGTGCTTTTTTCGAATTTTATTTGCAATGGGTGTTTTTCAACTCGCGTTAAGATAACATTTTCATATTGTCTCCTGTAGCTTCTTATGAGACTTGGACGATGAAACTAAACCTTTTTGAAATAAGTTTGGGTTTACATGGTGGAAAAAATCACACACCACCCGAACAAAATTTAACCTGAGTTGAAAAAGCAAGCTGCGTTCATCCCTATGTAAAACTTTTGCAATACCCAGTGCTTTGATCACAGGCTATGTTGATACTTAAACCTTGGCGTGAATTTCATCCTAAGCTGAGTTTTTTATGTTGATTTTGTTGATTATACGTGATTTTTGCTATGGTGTCTTGAAGTGTTGATTCTTACTGATTCTTAGTGATGACTTGATTCTTAAGATTTTCTTTGGTGCTTTATTTGTTATTGCAAACAGTCGTCTAAAGTATCATATATGAATAAATGCCTACATATATACAGGGTGCCCCAAAAAAGGGACCCCCTTGGGTAAATATTTTCTGAAGAATTTTTCTCAAGGAGGAATTCTATAAAATTTATACCAGGAAATATTCAACTCAAGTACGATGTCGTGTAGAAATATTTTGCTGATAAGAGCTTCCATCTTGGCGCGATTAGACATTGTATTCAGAATGTCCAAAAACCAGCTGTTTATATTCCATCATTGCGTACTGCAATCGTGTGTGAAGGGGAATCATTATCCCAATGCATAATTGTCATGACCATTAATTCGTGGTCAGTCATATTAGAAAAGTGTATTGAGCAGGATGGAGGACATATGAACATTTGAACATATCAGTTGACTGAAAGAATGAGTTATTGATTTTTCCGTTTCGTTGCCTAAGGATAAAAAGTTGCATATTTTGTAACAGTATGTTTTTGGATAGAAAAGTTTTAAAGTCGATTTATTCATATACGCTAACCCATATCATCATATCTCCAAGAAATATCTCACTTGAGTTGAATAAAATGTAGTATAAATTTCGTGAAATTCCTACTTGAGAATAAATTATTTATGAATTATTAAGCTTGGGGGTCCCTTTTTTGGGCCACCCTATATAATACTTCAGAAAGATATTTTGAATAAAACACCTTTGTGAGAAGAAACGTAGATGATAAAGCCAAAAGCTAGATTTCACAAAAGCATAAATATTTGTAAACAGAGGCTATCATTCTGTGAACTCAACGTAATTTGTCTTCATTAAAGATCACCGTCTGGTAGAACCGTGTTACGAAATCATGCGATGATCTTAGGCTTATTACTTGAGTCGAAGTTAGTGCAATCGAGTTCAACTGCTGGACGCTCAACCAGTCTGAGCGATTTCGGTGTGGTGTTAGTCTCGGCTTGATGAGCGATAGCTGATCCTCAGGTAGTAACTAAGTCTACGATGATCTTACCATATTTACGATCTTATGAATATCAGGGATAGAGCGTTGATAATTACCAATGATTTGTAATAGAATCTGCATTCTGTTTCAGGGTTTACCAACAGATTGCTGGCGAGTAACCGAAGTCAATCGAGATTATTCATTGTGTGATACATATCCAGCTGTGGTAAATTTTCATGTTTTTTTTTATTATTTTCATACATCATCTTTGAGTTGTGCGAAACTTCAAAATGTCTCAGCTGTTGCGGTCTGTTTCTGACGTTTATACTCTGAGGAGTGGCAAACGAAAATTTTTAATGTCCAAAATGTTTCTGCTATTGCCCGCAATTTTTAAAGTTAAACCTTGTATATTCTATTTATATTTTTGTCTTTTTATCTCCTGATCAAGCAGAAAATCGTAGTTTGCTCGGTCAACCCCTGAGAAGGACTTTATATGACCAAAAGTAAATTTTCTCTGCTTATGTAGCTTATTTCAGTATATAATTCTTCTATAATTCCCCCACCCACTGTTAGTCTAAGATAAATGAGCAACCAGAACGTATATATCAAGGCATGGAATGGTGTGAATTTTGTCTTATGCTATCGGTATTATTCCATCAATCTGGTCAACCCAAAAACGCCTTTGTGTGCAGTGCAGCTTAATTATTAAACGTCTCCATTATCCAGTATACCTTTCAATATTTTTAAGTGGTATAATATTGTGAGAAACAGCCGAAAAACTGAGAAGTGCGACCTACGTACCTGGCATCACACTGTGGCGAATATTCATACAGAGCAAGCTTTCTGTATTGTAGCTATGCAATCCTTTTGAATGGATGGTAGAACTGTCCGAGAGCTAAAAACTAAACGAGGGTGGGCAGCAGCAAAACATTTAGCAAGTGCCTTTTTTACTTGGTTTTTCGAATCGCAACGAGACGTTGCCTATCAAAGGCATTTTTAGGTAAACAGGGCATTTTTGCGTACCATACATTCCTTTCATTCATTCCTCTCCATTCACCTTTCAAACGATTTAGTATAAAGTGATTTTTTGTTTTTTAGCTTGGAGTTCCCTCGTCAGCAAGTGATGAAGAAGTAGTGAAAGTCGCTAGTTTCAGAAGTCGTTCAAGAATACCTGTAAGTTAAAGTAACTTTCATTGTTGTGATTAAAACTTGGTTCTGATGTTCGTGTAGCAGTTTCTTTAATTCTGGTCAAACACATCATTTCACAATTTCGAAAACTGTCTGTACTCGCAATTGCCGCAAATCGTTACATTCCTATAGCAATAGACTTCCAGACCTCCTCAATTTTCTTGAACTTGATTCACATTATCACCATTCATAAGTCATCGAGGACTGCTGCATATATCTTTTCTAGAGCATAAAATTACAAGAATGACTGCAGGAAATCAAAGCAAATTATTCACATTTTGTTCTTACTTAAACATAGAGTTTTACTTTAAGAAATTCGAAAATGTCTCTCGAATGCATTTATATAGGCTACAATTAAGATTATATAGGCTACAACTCGCTCTTGCGTCAATCTAATGGCCTAAAGTTCCTTCGGCCTTCTCTTGCTTTCGTGCTGGTAAATAAAAGTCGTCTAAGCAGCTTTTATACTGCAAACTACTGAAAATTTCTCTGACTTTAAGTCACACGGGGCTTTTTCCGGAAGATACTTTGAGCTCTTATAGCAAGCAGAAGAATGGAAATTATAGTGAAAAGAAAAACACTGCGGCTTTTAACTTGTTAACAACTTTCACTAACTAACATTTGATTTAAAAGTCTCAGAATAAGTTTAGAGACCCTTTAAGTTGTGTGGTAAAAAATGTTTGGTAAAGAAATAAATTTTTATTTCTAAAGGGAGGAAATTGCGTAAATTCAGGAATTTTTCCCCATTTATTGAAACTGCAATAGAAATGCACCAGTTTATTTAATTTCATACTTGCCAGGTCTTATCATGGCTGCACCCCAATAACAGTGCATCAATCACTCGCTGCAGTCAACCAAATAATGGTGTTGGTGGAATTAAAAGAAATAAGGATGATGAAAAATACATACAGGTAACATAGCTACCTTGAGTTTCATGATTTTCTAACTAGTGGAGTCTTGTTATTTTTGTGTCTTATTATTGTGTCTTGTTGTCTTTATCATATTCTTGTTAAGAAATTTGTGCAAACTAGTCTGGATGAAACTTCAGTTTCCCAAGGAACGATATATTAAGCCTGGGGAACATTTAGGGTTGAAACTTGATCACTTCTAAACTCGGTTTTGTAGAAGCACAGAAAATTCAAAGAAAATTCCTTGAATTCCCGTCTTTCATATGAATTTCTTCAGACATATTATATTTCACGAAATACAGATCACGGTCTGAGTAAGGTCTTAGAAATCGACTGAATAGCCTTAGCTAGAGCAAAGCTTGTTTTTTTAAATCATACGCACTTCTTGTCCTTGTTGTTTTCCAGTATCCGGCAATATTGCATTTCATTGCTAGCTGTTGTGGCTAATCCTGAAGACCTCATTCGCTCTACAGTCAATTGTTGAAATTTACGTCAGGTCGTCTCGTCATTGTCACTGTGTGTTGTCATACGTACCAATTAATTTTCAGGCGGGTCTGCCATTTTATGCTCTCATCCGTTTCACGGAAAGCAAGGTTTTAACACCTTGAGATTTGTGCTGCCCATCCTCCATTTGAGTCATGGACCTCGAACTTGAACCGCGCAAGTGCTAACCATTACACTACGCTGCTCTCTCACTCATGCAGAAGTTTATTCTCAAAAGAAATACAGTCAGCTCAAAGTATCTTGGGTGCAGTTTTATTGATCTCTGATACGAATGGGACCACTCTCTGATTTCATATTTTTGTCATAACATAGGGTTTTCATTACGTGGGATTTACTTTGAAAACATTATTTTTTGAAGGCAATTCTTCATGCAAATCCGCAGTGGCATAAACTGTATATCATGGATGCAAGACCAAAAATCAATGCTGTTGCAAACCAGGTAACATAAAAGAAAGACCTTTATGGTGTTCCTTCTCTAGATAAAAATCTTGCAAAGGAATTAGCTTTGACTAAAAGAACCGTATCTTAAAACTAGGTTTGATAATGAAGCAAGTACCTTTAAACTAGGTTTTCTCTTTTTAATTTAAGACATTACAAGCATAAAGGAGTTCATATCATTGAGTTATACAAAACTTCGAAATTGCAATAATCATTTTCGGGCATAATTAAAAGCTTTTTTCGTCTGACACTCCTCAGAGTATGAACTTCAGAAAAAGACCGAAACAATGAACTAAGGCGGAATTTAGCATCTTTGTATAAATTCCGCCTTAGATCATTGTTTCGGTCTGTTTCTGACGTTCATACTCTGAGGAGAATCAGACGAAGAAAGCTTTGAAGTATGCCCGAAAATTATTCCGCTGTTTATCGCAATTTTGAGTTCGTATCACGGGAAAGGAAGGATTTGAGGAGACTTACGGATGTTAAGAAATAGAGAATGGGAGACTTACTTAAGAATGGACTTTTTTCTATTTAATTTATCTGGTCTTTACGTTGGCCTAAGCGAAGTAAGGCACAACAACGAAAATAAGCAGCTCTTTCTTAACAAAGAAATTGTGTGAGACATAATTTAAACGGCTTCGTTCATCCTGTTTTTAAGATGCAGACTTCATTCATTGTGAGATTATTGCCGTATGTTTCGTATTTGATCTCTGTGTTGTACTTCTGGCAGTATCATTCCAGCAAAATACCTTTTAGTTCTAATGATTTTTTTGTAACTCTACTTAAGGCCAAAGGTGGTGGTTATGAAGACAGCGATAATTATCCAAATACTGAATTAGTTTTCCTTGATATACAAAATATCCACGTCATGAGAGAAAGGTATGTTTCTTAGTGGAAAAGGTATTTACTTAAGCGATTTCGAATGACACTATTGCATAAATAAAGCACATTTCACCACATTAGAAGATTGCTATTTCTAAGACAAGCCTTATGTGATGTTGTTGACCTTGCTCCATAAGGTATTTCAGCAGTAAATTCTAAACTCTAACTTTTAATACCTGTGAGGGTGATGGTATCCTGTCCAGTGGCTCTCGAAGAGCTATTAAAAAATCTTGCGGCATATGTTATGAAACGTGGGTTATGTCTTAATAGCACCCCCTCGAATAAGCGCCCCTCTTTTTGTTCCATGAGTGAAATAAGCGCCTCAGTGATGTTATTATTCTCAAACCTCTTTTTGTTGTTTATTCAGTTTAAGAAAGCTGCGAGATATGTGTTACCCTTCGATTGATGATGCTCACTTCCTTAGCAATTTGGAATCCTCAAGGTGGCTAGAACATATCAAGGTATTTTGGTTGTCTGATATTACCTCATGAGAGTAGACCATTGTATTTATTTTTAGTTGTATATTGTTACGGGCGTAGAAGATATTGCTATTAAACTGAGTTGCTGGACGCTAACAAAAAGACTATAAAAGTAACTGCAAAGTTTTTGGAGCTGTTCTGGGGCGGAAAATGTCAAAAAAGCAAAACTTATGTACCCTCGCCTTGAATGCACTAGAACAAATTGCTTAAATTATACATTGATAGAAATACTGCATTATAGCATCAGAAGTGGAAGCAAGAATGATAAGAAAAATTCTTCACCTTGTTTAGGGGTCCTAGAACTTGAAAATTTAGGCCCATTAACCGTCAATTGTTGTCATGTTTGGCAATCCAACAGAAACGAGGCAAAATTTTTGGAGCTTTTTTTGGCTGTAGATGTCAAAAAAACAAAATCGGATTTAGTATAGCGTACAAGGTTTTATACGAGCGTAACGCATACTTGATACTCTTTACCTACTTGATTCTTTCAAGAGCTGCAAAGCGTTGAATGGCTATTGTTAATAATGAAGCTCTTTGTTAAATTATAGGCAGTTCTTGCTGGAGCTGTTCGCATTGCTGACATTGTGGATAGATGTCGTTTATCCGTCATTGTTCATTGTAGTGATGGCTGGGACCGCACACCTCAGGTATTAATTGAAATTTTCGCAACCAACTTGCAAATAGCATTACATAAAATCATTAAAAATCAGATGTCTCCACCTGTGACATGTCATAGGTTACTCTGCACAACCTTGATTCAAACTTGGAATGGTTGCTTAGACAACGTAGCTACGTTAAGTAAAGGAAAGATAGAGTTTTATCTGATGATTTAACATAATCTCCTTTACACACTATTTAGAATAACACAAGATAAGTCTAATTTATGTAAACTAAGGGCGTGTTCTTTTTTACCTTAAAAGCCTTCCGAATTTCGAAAACAGAAGGCTTTCAAAAACAGAATTCATATTTTCAAGGAACATGAATTCTGGAAATCTGAAAGTTTTCAAGCCAAAATTCTTGCTTGCCTCGTCCCCAGACCCATTCGTGGAATATATCCTGGCAACTTGTAAAATGGACGTCTCTCTCGGGCTTCAAACCGTGAATCTCTCGAAAGTCTCGGAAACTTTCTGCTTTTGATGACAGAAGGTTTTGGATAGCTCAAAAACCTGCCGTTTTCAGAAGAATGGCTTCGAGCAAAACCCATTCCGAAAAGGAAGGCTACAGAAAAATGAATTGGTTTAAAGGAACATGCCCTATGTTTAATATGGGGCTGGTTGCTCAGACAGCGAGCGTCTATTCCATTGACGTAAATAGCGCAATAAAGTAGCCGACAAACTGTCTATTTATCTGAAAGCCAGATCTTCCAGTCCGGCACTGTTTTCCAGCTATTCACCCTTCGTCTGTGCCCTAAATTATTACCAGTGTTTCTTTGAAGAACTAAACGTTTTTCGTTCTGTCCATGTTTCTGGCTCCGCGTGCCAGTAGTAAAGGCAACATAAATTTTTAAGTGATGATTTAATAAAGTCTACTTCACTCGCTATTTTGATAAGATAGTTCAAGACAATCAAGGAAATCTCTTTCAATGAACTCAGTGAGAAAGGCCAACGACGCAAACTCCTGTAATGAGTTCGCAATTTTGATACAAGATCTACAAACACCTACATGCAAGATGATTATTTCTGGGCGAGAATGACAACATTCTTTGAATGTTAAGCAATGTGATGTACGATGTCGATAGAAATGTTGATTGTAGGCAAAGTTCATGAGCAAATTGTTTCTGAATACAAGATTAGGTGTTGCAATAACACTAATTGGAGACAGTTACAGATAAAAGCAACATGTATAATCAAACATTGTGCTATACCTTGTCATAAGAGACTAGAGTTAATCATTTGAAGACAGAAGTAGAGTGCGGCTCCAAGGCTCTGTAAAATAACAGGCGAATGCTTTCAATACTAAGCATCAACTTGCAGTGTAAAGCAACCTTAACTCATTTACCTTGCATGTTATGGCATGCCTGACAGTTTTGTAACTGCAGACGGAGAACAAGTTTTAAAACTCCTAGCACTACAGGCGAGATCAGATAATCTCAGATTGATTCGTGAATTTGTCTTGTCCCTGATTCAATTAAAGTTAAAGTTTTATTAACTTGAATGTTTTGATTATTTTTAGCTTACGTCGATGGCGATGCTCTTACTGGATCCATATTATCGCACAATAGAAGGTTTCGAGGTATGCTTGATACACGTCGCTTCAGACTATTTCACTTGTATATGAATTCAGCAACATCTGCTTAACTGTGTTGGTAACTAAGCTTTTACCAGTCTGCCCTTTGTATACTACAGGGTGTTCCAATAAAAAGGAACCCGCTTTAGAAATCGCTTTTAGTAGCGAACCGTAGCTTCAAGGCCAATACAATTTTGTCATATTACTAACTGTGTATACACACTCTCGTGAGTAATAGGATGCGTCTTTTCATATTTCATCTTCCCAAAAATATACTGTAATGAATTTCATTGATGAATAAAGCATGTGTAAATAAACTTTATGCACATTTCATGCAATTGAGGTTTTCTGGTGTTGAAATAAGTTACAGTAAGGGTTTATTGATACGACCACTGGTTAGTTCAGGTCATGGGTTTGAAAAATGATTGATTTAGAAAACAAAATTCTAGAAAACATTGTTTAAGACGAGTTGTGCTTTTTGAAGTGGCTACATATTTGACTGTTCCTTGTGTTGACAAAAAAAAATATTGTGCCGAAACTTTTGTTTCTTCCTAGTGTTATTCATGCAGTATATCATTATAAAGAGATGTTTTCGTAATTCTTCTTCCTTCAAAAACATGTCTGCCAAATTTCATGCTCAAAAATTAATTTTTGACTTAAGTACGAAGGTTTCTTTACCGGGTTCCTTTTTTGGAACACCCTGTACTTGTCCATTTGCTTTTGGTTATTTTGAACAATTTCGAATTTGGGACTTTCTGTGACTCATGACTAGACTGTTGGTTTCAGTTCTTCATTGCCATTCATTTCTAAATATAGCAATTAGAACTAATCTCAATGATGATTTAAAGCTCGTGTTAAATTTGTTATTTTTAAGTCTTTCCTTTAAGACCCTGCCGATTGTGTTCTGGTATTTCTATATACCCAAAAAAGAATGTGAATTCTTTCATGGAGGAAAACGTCTCTTTCACGCCTTCTTTGCTATTTGAGCGCTCCGTAGTTTTCTTGCTTCATAACCATGTTGATGATGCAATCTTCTGAAAATTTCAATTTCTTTGCTTTAGTAGCTTTATTACAAAACTTAATTTTGTTGTATCAGCTACACAAGTTCGTTTTCTTTACTGCATTAATTTCTTACACAGAATAAAAACTTTATTTTCAGGTTTTGATTGAGAAAGAGTGGTGCAGCTTTGGACACAAGTTTTCACGGGTAAGCTGCTGGAATTCTTGTTCCATTTGACTGCGACATTTGAAGCTACAAAGTATGCCAAAAGTAAAATAGGGCTCTGCCCCAACGATCAAACATCGTTGGTCCTACATTTCAAATTTGCTATTAAATGTTCGACCGTTTGGCCATGCCCAAAAACATTCCAACATTTTAAAACAATGAAGTTATTGCTAATGCACAAGCACTAACGCCTTGTTGCTAGAAATGTTGCAAGGTACTCAAATGTTGCAAGTTGCTGCCGTTTGTCAAGAACAAGAGAAATGTTTGACAAGCAATGTTTGAAAGCCAGCCAAATGATCAAACATTGCTGTACAAGTAAAAATAAGCAAAATTTGTTGCGCGATATTTTTGAAAAAGTTCAAAAACTTTTTTGCTTGACGCACGCAAATAATGTTTGACGAGCAATGTTTTTTTGGACGCGACCAAACGCTCAAATATTTGCTTGACAGGAATTTTCAAATGTTGGACTACAATGTTTGATCGTTTGGCCAGGGCCTAATACGATAACTATAATAGATTGAAATCACTAGATTATGTATATCCTTTGTTTTTCAGAGGTATGGTTTTGGAGACAAAAACTACTCAGATGAACAACGTTCGCCTATCTTTGTCCAGTTTATCGACTGCGTTTGGCAGGTGACTAGGCAGGTTAGTAACGGTTTCTTCCATGATTCAAAACAAGATGTTCCTTTTGATTTTCAGTAGCCTATTTACCTATTTGCTATCTCAATAATTGTCATCCCAGGGCCTTCGTTTGCACGGAAATGCATAGCTGCACTCTAGAGGAAATGTTGCGAGAAATAAAGTACCTCTAATTTTCTGTAAGCTGAGGAAATTTCGGAATGTGACGCCTGGTCGCAGTTTCCTTGAAAGAAATGAAATATGTATATATATATAGTCTTACGAGCAGTACAACATTTCAAAATTGCAAGAAACAGCAGAATCATTTTTGGATATACTTTTTCGTCTGACTCTCCTCAGAATATAAACATCTGAAACAGACCGAAACACTCGAAAAAGGCGGAATTTATACCCAGATGAGGATCGAAATGCACCAATCAGAAAGTGAAGCTGAGTTGGCATCATTTCTGTATTTGACTGCATTCACAAATTCATGTCATCATTTCAAAAAATATTTTGAAATAATCTAGTTTGCATACAAACCACAAGTCTAGTTATTATTATTCTAAGAAGGAACTTTCGATATCTGTTTTCTCTATGGTAACCCTTTAATGTGGAGAAAGTGGTTTAGGTATAAAACTCTACAGTTTAAATATCCGGCCTCTCTCGTTATTTTGATATGTTAGCTGTCGATCGCATTTCGTGGCTAATCTATTAATAGATGCTATATTGTCTCAATATTTATAACAAACTTTTCTTATCTAGACAACTACTGTGCAAATACTCATTAGGAGTTTAGATTAAAGTTTCGAAATACAGAATTCTTTATTATTAAATAATTCAAGATCTTCCTTATTATCACAGCAGCGTAACTGTATATATCATTCTTTTATCACTGCTGGATATTTCTCTGCCATAGTTACAGTAAATGAGTTGTATTTAATGAATATTTTACAACACACTGACTCATAAAATCAGCTGTTGTTAAAAAAATTCTCAGGATATAGTTTTAATATTAGCTATGCATCTTTTAAGGTTCCCCATTAATGCGTTTATAGACCTTTTCAAAGAGGACTGGGTCGGCGCGACATTTTTCTGGAAAATGGTAGACATTTTGTATAGGGGAATTCTATTCACGTACAAACACCAGAATTGCAGTCGTTTCAGGAGAGCTATTGCAGCAAATTTTGCTTGAAATTCACGTTTATGGGGTTAAAGTGGAAGAAAGGTTTCAAGTGCCAATTAATCTGCTTCAGGGGGCATTTAATCAAATATTTTCCTTTTATGAGTTACTTCCATCTTGTTTCATGATTTTCTATAGATATTGATAACATTTAATGTCACAGATTCCTTTCCTGTCTTCTAAAATCTGCTGCACTACCTCTCGGAAAGGGTCTGCAATCAAGGTCATTGCACGTGAAGACGATTCCCTTACTCAATTTATCTACCATTTTCTAGAAAAATGTCGCGGCGACCCAGATCTCTTTGAACAAGTCTATTGAGGGATAGCGAGGTCAATGCTGGAAAATATACGGACCCATGCATGACATACGGAAAGTGCTTTATTATATGGTGTTCGAAAATTGTAAAACATTTTCAAACTTTAATACGCCGGTCAATGTGTGAATACAGCTTGAAATATACGTCTTTTAAAGACCGATGAAGAACCAATAAGATTGCGCGTTGCCGGTCCGAACAATCTATTTTCGAGCACCATATAATAAAGCTGTATTCTGCTCTCTGTCATTTAAGGAGCCTTGTAAATTTAACTGACAATAGGATCGTTACATTATAAATCTATCAAACATTCCATCCTCGCGATGACAATTTCAAGTGCTGGTCATGTTCTTTGTCTTGGTGGAATTTTAACATTTTGTATCAAAATATCATTTTCGTGCCCTTCCATATTAAAAGCGAGCCCCCTATTCAGAGAATATGTAGTAGTCCCTATGTTTATTAATTTGACGGGCACGTCCAACTTACGCCTTTCGAATGCTTTTCTATTCTATAACCTTTTATTACGTCGAAAGAGTTCATAGTACAAAACTGCCTGTTTAGCGGACTTCACTCCTAAATCAAAGTGCCGTATGATGTTTGTGAATCTTCAGGATCAAGAAAAGTGTATTACCCATTTCATTGTTCAAATACATACCCCCAATCCATGATAATATCTCAAATTTTTATTCTAATTAATGTTAAGAAACTTCTCTTAATGGAGACTGAGACCAGTCGTCTGGTTGTGCCACCATTTGGAACTTTGCATTGGGTATATTAAAGTAATTTTTTCTTGCAGCTTCAAATTAGTTTTAATATGATACCTATTCGCGCTTTCAGTTTCCTTGTGCTTTTGAATTCAACGAACACTTTCTCATAACAATTTTGGACCACCTTAACAGGTATATTTATCCTTTTTCCTCTCAAAAAAGAAACCCGTTAGCGGGTTCTTTTCTGAGCTTCATAATCTTAAAATGCGATTTTCTGCTTACTCTAATACATGGATTATTGTTTAAACCATTGTGTTGTTTTGCAGCTGTCGTTTTGGCACGTTTCTCTACAATGCAGATGCAATAAGAATGAAAGAGGTAATAACAATTCTCCGTATTAAAATCCAACTTGCATGAGTAAAATCTCTTGACTCGACGGTAACTAGAACCCAACGCTAGCGAATCTATACGCACTTCTGTGCTGTATACTACCGTGGTGGATACTGCTTTGGTGTATTGGTATATTTTGCATATTGTGGTGGATACGCAGTACTGTGGTGGTATTTTTTGCCTACTGTGGTGGTATTTTTGCGTACTGTGGTGGATACGCACTACTGTGGTGGGTTATTTTTCTTGATGTGGTGGATTATTATGCTTGATGTTGCGGTATTTTGTGCCTATTGTGGTGGTATTTTTGCGTACTGTGATGGATACGCACTACTGCGACGGGTTATTTTGCTTGATGTGGTGGTTTATTATGCTTGGTGTTGTAGTATTTTTGCTTATTGTGGTGGTATTTTTTGCCTACTGTGGAGGTATTTTTGCGTACAAATTCCACCACATTACGCACTAAATACCACAACGTAAAGCTTAATAACCCACCACAGTAGAGCGTATTCACCACAGAACGCAAAAATACAACTACATTCAGCATAATAATTCCACTTCAGTAGTGCGTATCCACCACAGTGCGAAAAAGATACCATCGGAGTATGCAAAAGCGACACCAACCACCATGCCAACTTCAGCAACTTGGTTGATACTCGGTTTTCGCTAAACCTATTTGTATGCATATGTTTCCTTCCATATGTTTCATTGGTCTGTACGATTATCGACATACTTTCCTATAGTTAGTTTTTTATGTAGGTTTACCAGGTCAAGTAATACATTTAGTTTGATTTTATCATAATCTCAGATTAGATGGATTTTTCGATATTTCAGTGTTGTATAGTTCTGTGGTTTCTTTGCAGGACGTAAAAACAAAAACCCACTCTCTATGGTCATATATTAACAGCAAAGTAAGTTATGATTTTCACATTTTCTTCTCATCACCTGTATACTTATCTCTTCCAGACGTTTTTTAAGGTTTTCTGAAAGTGCAACACTTTAATTATAATTGTGTACTAAATCCTGCGTTTTGTGGGTTAAGCATATGCTGATCTTATCAGATAAAGAACAAAAGCCTCCTGATTCAATGTTCTTGTAACAAAACGAAATTTCTGTGTGTTAAAGCAGGTTATTTTACCGTGCAGTTCTTCACGTAGTAGCTTGTTGTAGCTAACTTTGCATTGCAATGATTTTATAAAAAGGCTTGCACAGCACACAAGCTTTAGCAACATCATTTTGTCATTGTCCTAAACTTTTCAGTCGACTAGCCCTTGGGTCGCTTTTTTTCTCTCTTGCCGTTTTCTCGTACCTGTTTTCCTCTTGGCTGTCAGCATGCAGTTTCTCTGAAAGTTGAAAGTTCTTTAACTGTATAACTTTAACACAAGCTTTAACAACATCATTTTGTCATTTTCCTAAACGTTTCCGTAGACTAGCCCTTGGGTCGCTCCTTTTTTTCTCTTGCCGTTTTTCTCGCATCTGTTTGCTCCTTGACTGTCAGCACGTAATTTCACTGTACAACTTAAAAATTTTCGCAATCGCTTCAGTACGGTAAGGAAATTGTGGGCAACAGTAAAGTTTTTGCCGTGGCTACTGTACATATAGGCATTTGCATGAAAACCTTACTTTGTGTCTTAAAAGTGCGATTTCTGCTTTGAAAGCTCCTTGTCTTAAGGCAATGGTTCTTTGTTTCTTATTCTCTAAAATATATCCTTAATTTTTTTGTAGAAAAACGAATTCCTGAATCCTTTGTATGCGAAAAATCTCTATCAACATGTGAGTAATATTATTTCTTTGTATATGTGTATATGTTTATTGTGGTTCCAAGAAGCATAAGGATACGCTTAGATTTGAATATTGTTCTACCATATGTTTTCTTTGGATTTTGACAATATATAAGGTCGATAGGGTCATGAGAAGCGATATATACATTATTTTTTAATAAGCAACGGATTAATAAGCATACACATTCATGGAAGAATTTGTAAAACAACAACCGTATAGACACACTACCTAGAAGCCCCACCTTCCGCATTGTAGTAGAACTAATTATAGTCTCTTCACCGTGTCATTTGTTATGTATGAAGTTTCTCTTTTTCTTTCGTTCCTTGTTTTTTCTGTGGTTATTTCTGTATTTAAGTAATGTAACTTCTAGCCAATCTTGAATTACGATAATATCGCAATACGTCCTAGGTTTTGCACGTCAACCGAATGTAACACCAATTCCTGTTACAGCCTAAAGGAAGTGGGACACTACCAACATGGGCCACACAATTATTACCAAGATCAAATCTTGATCAAATATGTTAAGCAGCTTGAGGACTCAGCAAAGAAGCTGTAAGCGACTAAGGACTGTCCTACTTTTGTGCAAACCATTTTTGTTCATATTGCATTATTCATCATTTTTAAGCAACACTGTCAATCTAAACTAAAATTAGCGGGAAACGTACCGAATTTGACTTTTTTTGTAATAGGGCTGTCAACTGTCATCCTGTGTGCTAAGAGTTAAGCAACTCATAAGAAACACGGGGGGCTGAAATCTCCAGTGTTTTAAAGAAGCTCTTAGGTGCTTAATAGCAAAAACAAGTGAATGAAAACTTAATTTTTTTATAGGTTCTGCTTCCAGTTGCAAGTGTCAGACATCTTAGGCTGTGGAAATCTTATTACATACGCTGGAATCCTCGAACGCAGCCCCAGGTACCATGAATGCTCAATTTTCCGCGACTTTAATTAATTATGTGCTTTTATCTGTTTTGATGTTCAGATGTTAATTTATTCGCAGAATATTACCTGTTTGTAGTTAAGTTAAAAAGAGGAAAATTATCAAGGAATCTCACAGTGGCTTCAAGGTTATTCCGTGTTTTCCGTGAATGCCCAGTTTGTTTGCTCGCCTTGCCTTGCGCATAATTTTGCGTCATTGTATCATATGCATTTTTGTCAACTTGTTTCAAAGTCATACCGACTTACGCACGACTTGCTTTATACCTTGGCCCTTTCATCATATCTAGTTCAGTGGTTATTTGTTTTCGTACGGTATACAAATAGCTAGTCTAACATCCACTATGATATCGCACCATGTTAGAAAAGTGGTCTACTTTGAGTTTTTATATGCTATTTGTATCGGGTATTAAAAGATAGACCTTAGGCATGGTTCCCCGGAAAAATTTGGAAATTGGTGTCACTAAAATCGCTATCGTGGCCTATTCAGAACTTTGATGAGATATTTCCACCATGTTTTGCCAATGACTAGTGTTGGTGTGCAACTCGCTCAATAAAGCTTTTTTTGGCTAACTTCAGGCATTCAAGTTTCGAATACAGATGGCCTACTGCCGGCAGATGAATTAGATAAAGCCCATTTTTATTCTTTGTTGATATTTTTTTAGGAATCGATGGAACAAATCAATAAACTTCTTTTTCACCGCATTGAACAGGTAGGTAGTGACAACAACTTTTATGTTTCTAGTGACATTTTTTAAACATAAAAATGTTTAGAGAAACTTGTCTAGAACGTTGAAAATGGACAAATGCTTATCAAGGCATGATATCTATATCATATCCATGAAATTTCTATAAAACATACAGTAATTGTGGAAATTGACAAAAATTGTTTAGACTAAACATCGTATGATTTGTATTTTTTCTTGGCACTGAACTAATGAAAATTTGTTTGTAGCTAAATTACGAAATAATTTTTTTTAATGCGGCGTTTAATAGAGGGCGGCGTTTATTACAAAAATGAGAAATGAGAAAAAAGATAAACTGACTTTAAACAATGTTTTCTTTCCCAAAAACAAAAGATTGTGTACAAAATGTAGAGTTCACTGAAGAAGTAGCTATTCACGTTGCGGTAAAATAAAGAACGATTTTTGATAGAAAACAAGTAAAATTGGAGGTTTATCAGAGGTGGCGTTTAATAGAGGGCGGCGTTTTTTAGAGGAAATACGGTATCCCCCAACTTCTGTGCACCCAGATTATAGCTTGATTCATTACCAAAGAATTTTACCCTTACTTCAAACTTATTTCGTATTCCAAATGGATTAATCTTGTCATTTTATATGCTTTCGACCGTAAGCAACTAGTTTATAAGCAACAATAACGCTCTAGTATTTAAATTCGTTCTGAAGATATTAGACAGTAAAATGAGCGGTAAGCAGCCTTTGGATCTTAGAGTAATTTTGGTACAAATTCTGTTAAAGCAACTTTCAGTAGTAGGTTGTCACAATAGAATGATTTTGCTTATCGATTGGAGTTTGTTTTTTTAGCTTGTTGAGATGTGTGAAACTCTGCAAAGAGAGATTGATGCTAGAGCGACAGTCGAAGTTGCTTCCAACCAATCAAGTAACAGCGATTCACCTCAGCCGTGGAGTGGTGCACAGACCACTTCAGTTTAATTTAATTCATCATATACTTGTATGTAGACGTTACATTTTTTCTTATTATATTTTCTAGAATAAATCCTTGCATTTGTATTTTCATCCTTAATTATAATCATTTTAATATAATTTTAAGTTTTATTGCTTTTTCCCCAATACAGATTGTTTATATGAAACCGGCCACCAGCTGGTTTGTTTTTATAACAAAAAGCAAATGCTTGAAATTCTTTATCTTGAATTATATTCCTGTTTGCCCTCTGTTCTATACGTGTATTTCATGCATATACACTTTTTTAAATAAGCAACTTGACTTTTGTCCAGCCCTCAAAGTTGCTTAAAATTTTAGACATTTCAGCCCTCAAAGTTTCTTAAAAGTTGCTTAACATTCTTTGTACCTAACAACCACCCCTGACTTCGCGGGTCAAAATCGTCAACTGTTAGGCCTACAACACGACCTTTGGGAGACAGTAAGTGGAAAAACGTTAGCTATTAACGAACTTCAACATGCAAAACATAAGAACGAACAATTTCTTAACAACAAGAAAGAGAATAAGCTCGGTTGTTTGACTTCTTAGTTGCTTCAGTAATTCAATTGAGCCCTCAAGTTGCTTAATGTTAAGGTCAGTTCGGCCCTAGTTGCTTATTGAGTGGTTGCTTAATAGAAAAAGTGTAATAACCAATTTTCAATGTTGAATCTCTGAGAAATTTCAATAATTGTTGAAGTTCGCCAGAGTGGTCAACGGAATTGTGTTCACGAGAATTGCGTCTTCTAAACGAATACAGCATTGTGTCTTATTGAAATCTGAAATGGCTGTTTAACTCCTTGAATGAAAAGTTCCTAAAATCTTGATGCCTGTACACACTCCGTCAGAAAATCCCCCCCCCTCCCTTCCCCAAATCAATGTTGGCTTGGTAATTTTTCCATGTGAAATCAATATTCTATGGAACCATCATTGTCTGCAGTAATTCCATTTTTACCAAAATTTTCATTTTGTCTCAACAATTTTGTCCATGATTGTATTATCCCATTACTGTACAACATACAGTGCTTAAGACTGAGTAATAAAGATTGTACACTCCCCTCCCCCGTTCATGTTTTCTGACCTGTTTTGCTGTGATTACTCAAAATTCATACAATTATGGCCAAAAAAGCTGGAACACTTCCGGATACCCCCCTGACTCAATGTTGATGAAATTGATGTTGTCAGTGACTCAATCATTAAATCAGGGGGAGGCGATTTAATCATCCAAATATACAGTATTATAATGGCACCAGCAATTGCATTGTGGGTGTCCCCTATCTTTTTGGCGAAGACTGTACTGTGCTGTTCTATGTTAATATATATTGTGATAAGTTGTAAAATGGAAGTCACGCAATTTTTCAAATTAAGAGCACACAAATATTTTAAGCACATGTGCGTACTGATGGGGTACTGATAAAGGATAAACATTATGTACACACTTTTTTTTATAAGAATACCTTATTTTTTGCCGAGCTCGATTATTCGATTTTGAGCCTGAAAATATTCTGAAACTATTCTTAATCATCAATGTTGTAAATTGGCTTCATATAGCTATTTCCACTTTAGAACGGAAATTCTCATGGTGCCATAGATGGATGGCTGACATTAATAAAAAGAGTTACTGTATCAAAGAGTCAGACATGATGTATGTATTTCAAAACAAATACAGTAGCCTGAAAATCACACTTATTGTACAGTGTAAAAAACGCAGAGAAATAAAAATGATCCTCGTCAAACTTGAGCCTCAGATTATTCTTAAATAATTCTTAAATTTCAGCAATTTTGAGCCTGAATATTCTTATAGACTGTATAAAAGTGTGTAATGTACCAAAAAGTGAGCCTTTATTTTAATTGATTTTTACCTTGGGCGTTTAACCGTTTACGCGCTTTTTTTTATAAGGAACCTACCTCAAGGCCTAGTTCTAAAAGTTCCTTATTTTTGGGCCTCTTTTGAGGCAATTGTAGTTCCAAAAGTTCCTTAATAGTTCCTTAATTTTAACTGCACATACAGTGGTCTTAACAATAAAAGAGAGACATTTGCATGCGAGCAAAGCTCGAGACTACTCAAAGAAACATTGGATATATGCTTAACGTACAATTTATGTGATTTTCGACTTCAAATGAATGGAACCGGCTTTTTAATTCTTGATTTTTTGCAGTTATAAAAGTATTCAACATTCAAAAGTTCCTTAATGATTTTCTCTTTAGTAGTATAAGTTTTTTAAATTTTCGGGCCTTCTACATGTAGGTTCCTTATAAAGTGGTTCCTTATAAAAAAAAAGCGTGTACGGGGAAGGGGTGTTAATAAATGAAATCTCGATTTTAATCCGAAGTCTCAATTGACTTGACATTGCAGAACAGAGATGTTGACAAACAAGAGCCAAGGAGCCAATACAATGTAACATATGCAGTAGCACTGTCTTTTTCATCTTGTTTTGGTCACCCATGTTCGATCAACGGTTGCCTCTATAAATGTTTCTCTTTCGATTTCTATAAAAAGGTTTCACCGTTTTTCCTTTGTTGTTTAACCCTTCTCAACTCCCCAAACAAAATTTTAGCATTTCTAAAGATATTATTTTCGCTTTCACCTTCATCTTATTCCATTTCCTCGATCTTTCACTTATATTGGTTTTTTTGTGCAGTATGTGATTATGTGGTGACCCCCCTGTTTCATTCTCTCAGCCAATTAACACCGCGAGATTCCAAACTTTAGATTTTTTACGCATGTATTATTCATTTGGCAGTTGTAATCGCCTGGTTGGAAGGAGAAATGACTGTTGTTCGCAAGATAGAGTATTTTACTTATTCTCTTTTATCATTCAAGAGCAATACCATGTTCACTTGACGAAGTAAATGAAACATAAAGAAAAGTACCGTCAGCTTTTTATTTCATGATTGCCGCTTTTGCAGGTAGTAATCGATTCTTTGCACAGAAGAGGGCACGGCCTAAAAGCAAACAGGACGTTTATCGAGAAGAATCAAAATGAATAACAGGAAAAGTGGACAAGTAAATCCTGTAGTCTTTCAAGGAGAACTTAATGCTGAGATAGTGGAATCATGGCTCGATTGTCATCCAGAATTCGTCGAATCCTACTACAGTCGAAAAGCACAGATAAATTTGATGGGTTCGTTCTGGAAGCATTTGAGAAGCAACTCTAGAGCCCGTTCACGGGCTGCAACACCGCCTGTTACTCCATCCGATATATTTAAAGGAAGCAACTCTGGCACATCAACCCCTGTTAGGAAAAATTCTGCCACTGATTTTGATAGTCCTGGAATATTAAAACCTATCGTAAATGTTGTCGACGGCACGCATAGTTTTCTTGGTCTCGAGCGGCAGCTTACGAGGCCAAGCCGTCAGAGGAAATCTAAAGAAGAATTACAAAAAATGCGAATTCTTGA
>JACTAT010000291.1:254809-333921 GCA_014526335.1 Chrysaora quinquecirrha
TAAACATTCCGTGTTGTCAATGAGACATAATGAAAAATACTTCTGACATTCACAGCTAATGGAAACCAATTACCGTATTAAGACCTGGCTTCCCTGTAGACAAACATCAAATTACAGTAATTTTGTATTATGTCTGGGCATGGATGAACTCTTTCAGCACTGTGGAATTTAGGGATGTTTTCGACAACTGAACGTTTCAGTTGCTCCTCAGGATCACTTTTACTCTTGCGTGAAGAACAGGCACTGTACTGTATGTGAAAATATTTCATATATTTTGCAATATTATTGTCCCAAGTTTTATCTTGTGTTTTTGTCATTAGTATTTGAAATACCACTTTGCTGTAACGTAACAGGCCCGGGGAGGGTACTTGAACCTGAAATGCATAGGGATGTGCCCCACAGATTTTACAAACCAACCCACCTTTAAAGTATTGTTTTACATATTTAGTCACCCAGTTTTATGATTTTAGTGTGCATTTGTGTTCCAGATGTTAAGGAAATTTGATTCTTACCCACTTGTAAGGTATTTTAGGTATAAATCGGACCCAGATGTAAGGAATTTTTGTAGGAAAAACCCACCCATACGAGGGGTGCATACCTGTCATTATCCTACTTTGAGGAGTACCTCCTCCCGGGGGTAACAGGTAACCTGTCCGTTCTTCGGTTTGTTGTTGTTTTTTTAATTTGATTGTTTTAATATAAAAACTCTTATTAGTTATTTGTCACTTTTGTGATGTAGAAAATATTTTCACATAGAGAAGAGTGCCTGTTCTTCACGCACGAGTAAAACTGATCCTGAGGAGCAACTGAAACGTTTAATTATCGAAAACATCCCAAAATTCCACAGTGCTGAAAGAGTTCATCCACGCCCAGACATAATACAAATTGATGTTTTTCTACAGCGAAGCCAGGTCTTAATACGGTAATTGGTTCCATTAGCTGTGAATGTCAGAAGTATTTTTCATTATGTCTCATTGATAACACGAAATGTTTATTTCATCGGTTTTATAAGCGATTTATTCCTCTTAGTTTACTTTAAATTCAACACTTTTTGCAATATTTGAAACGTGCTGCCAAAAGCTCTCGAATGATACATTGTTCAGTGCTCTACGTTGCTTTGTTTTTGCGTTCCCCCTTTTAGAGATTTTGGAAAAGTGATTCCCCCTTTTAGAGTTTTTTATATTTCGTGATTTATCGTAATTATTATATTTCACCTACACTTTTACAACAGATATTAGCTAATGAAGATAAGCCCTAACCTCTGGCGGGTTAAGATTTTTCGTTGCATATGCGGCCTTTATGTTCCCCCTTTTAGAGACTTTGAGAAAATAGTTTTTGCAACTGTGTTATTTCTAAGCAAAGCAGAGGAAAAGTTTCTAAGTTACATATTCTTCGTGTTTTCAATGAAGCTCTTTTCATTGGTGTAAACGATTTTTTGGTAGGATGTGCTATTTTCTTGTTCCCCTTTTTAGAGATTCCCCTGTTCCCCCATTCCCCTGTTCCCTGTTCCCTCATTCCCCGTTCCCCTTTTTAGAGATAGCCAAACAGTTAAAGTTTATCTTGCGATCTCAACGGATGACTTGTGAAGATGTCAGCACTGCATGTTGGGCAGAAAGCATTAGCACCCACTATAACAGCATATCAAACATCAAGACCAAAAAATACACTTAACCATTTAATAGGAATGGCCATTGATCTCTTTGGCCATATTGGGATGGCGCTCGTGTGGCTAATCAATGATGTCTTTTTTGCATTCCCAGCTATTTTTTAGTGTTACTGGCTGCTGCCTGATTATCTGATGCAATAATGTATGTAACTCTATAAATTACTTAAACTCTTTGACCTTCTCTAGCACTCAGGGCAGGGGTTTCGTTCATCATCATCAGCGCTGTAGACTGCAGATAGACCGAATAGCCATTAATTTCACCTTGCCTTGCTTTGCTACTAATTTCTATCCCAATTAGTCCAACGACTAGTTGTGCTTGGTTCGCGAATAATTCGATAAGGTTTATGAGTTCCACCCTCCTCAGATGCAGTCCTATCCTTATCCTATCAAGTACTGTCAGGCTTGTTGTTCTCGCTATATTTCGAAGGCTTGACGTTTTCATATTTGTAATTTTTTAGAGGAATGGTGGACAAACGCGAATGTATCCAGTTTCATTTGGCGATTCGATAAAATGGGTTTCACGATACGGAGCTGTTCTCTACGGAACTGTTCGTTTGTTAGAGATTCAGTTCTTACAGTGTCTTTAATGGGTCGGTGAAGGAAATAATTACAATTCTCACTTTGAAAATACATACTACTACTGAAAAATTGTAGTTCAGTACAATTTGTATTTCTAGCCCTAACGGAGGGGGTCATTGGGCGTGACGGTTTGCGGTTTTTCGAAAATTTAGAGCAGTTTTTCGGCTTTTACCTTCAAAAAGTACAGTTTTGCGGTTTTTGAATTTGCGATTTTGGTGCGGTTTTACAGTTTTAAGGAAAAACATGTGTGCTTGTATGGTTTTTGCCCAAAAAATTCGCGGTTTTATGGTTTTTTTACTCTCCTATGACCCCCTCAGGGGGACTTTTCCAACCATAGTCAATAGAAGTGAGGAATCCACTTCTATTGACTATGTTCAAACAAAAATTGATTTTATTTTCTAGAAAAGAGTTACCAGATTCTATTTTCCTGGTTTAACTTCCATTTTCGGAATGATGAGATAGATTCCGGATTCCAAAATAAGATTCCATTCCAATCCGCCTATCCATGTTTCAAATAGACTTACCCTAAGTCTAAATCTTTCCTTATCCGAACACAATCATGCCAGAAATATCATGGCGCTGCGGAGGAGACAAAGAGAAAAGTGAACGGAGATTTAGACTTATACACTTGTGCAGGTCATGAATAATTAATGAGCTTTTTCCTTTGTTTTTCCTGAACAGGCGGACAGATTTCTGTCCGCCGGCATTCTCTTTGATGTTGTACATGGACAATTCAGCCGCATTGAAATAAAACAAAGCAAATTAGAGGAGTAATCGTACCATGAAAATTGCAAGGGGGTTTTCTTATTTGCGTAGATAACATAAACAGAATTAATTAATAAAAGGGCCTTTAGAAAAAACCTTTTGTAAAATTTGTCTGAGAAATGTCGATTCCTTTCATTCACTGCTTAACAATTGTTATCATACCTCCTGAGCATTTGCAGAAACAACAAACCTCCAGCAAACTCATTAATTATTCATGACCTGCACAAGCGTATAAGTCTAAATCTCCGTTCACTTTTCTCACTGTCTCCTCCGCAACGCTGTCACATTTCGGTTATGAATTCGTGTTCGGATAAAAAAAGATTTAGACTTAGGGTAAGTCTATGTTTCAAATGGCTATGTACTCTGAAACCATAGAAACAGCCATGAAATTACATGCATGGGAAACAATACGCAAATACGCAAATAATGATGGGAAATATTCAATTCAAGATTTCTATTGTTGTTGAAATTGAGAGAATAATTGATCCCGAGTCGTGTTTTATTCTTTTGCTGAAGAAACGTCAAAATAATGTCTCGATAACAACAAGTTAAAGCGCTTCGTATGGATAGATAAATGAAAATGTAAGATTTCTTGTACTGTGCCTAGGCCATTTGAAAATAAAGGAAAGATTCCAGGTTCACTTGCTCACCTTTTTGGGGCCTGAAAAGAAAGGATTTTTAGACCAAAATCTTATAAATATCAACAACCAACGTTCGAAGCAAAATGGTCCTGCTAAAGAGATTCTGTGAATGCTACAGTTTGAGAGCAGGTATCTGTATTTTAGCAGTTGCAGATATGTTAATTTCAGGGGCACTAATTTGTGACTTCAGATTGCAGCTTCCCGGTCAAATCAACGCATTCAGAAGACTTGCTATTTATGATTGGAACAAATTAAAGTTACTTGAGCTCAATGCTGAAATTGCAATGTGGGTTCTGGTTGCAGACATATTTTTTGTGTCGTTTATGCTAATCCCACCAAGCTTTGCAAATTCATCAACCCCAATCAAAACAAGGAGAAGCATCAGAAATATTTTGATCCCATGCATTCTGGAGCGAATGTTATCAATAATGCACAGTATAGCAGCAATCGTGTGGTTGCCCATTGTATTTAGTGTAACATGTGCTGAGATTGTAGGCATCATGTTGGCAATTGGACTGCGCATCCTGCTTGGTATCTATTTGATTATCATTGCAATCTCCTACTATCAGGACCTTGGCCTTCTAAAATTTGTCTACAAAGAAGGGGCAAGAAATGAACTTCTTGCAAAACACAAACAAAGTAACAGGAGGGAAGAAAGAAACGAAACAGCAACATTGAGTTACAGTCATCCAGTAAAAAGCAATTTGCACTCTGATGCCACTGATTATCAAGATAGTTCTAGAAGAAGACAAAAAACCACTCAACAAATTGAAGGAAACAAGAAATATGAGAATGATGATGATAAAGGGTATCCACCAAGAGAGAGAAATTACAAAGAAATAAAAGATCGGGCAAGAGAGGAAAAAGAAAGGCATTTATATCACCCGAAATACCAAGAAGAACAGGAAGCCTTTTCAGATCAAAGACAAAATAAACCCTACCAAGAGGATGCAAGATATCATGGTCATCAGCCAAGAGCCAGACGTTATGCGGATGAAGAAAGGCAAAAAGCATACAGGACATCTAAGGAGGTAACATCTCCTAGACCAATCCAAAATGATCCAGAAGAAATGAGGTATGCTGCCAAACCAAGGCATGATTCTCAAGATAGGTTTGATTTTAAGAGCCCACGACCATCACACCCACCACCTTATGTACAGCATAAAAATGAGGAAAGTCTTGAAACAGGACTCTACACTGTTGTCTGACCAAATGTAGGCCAAATTTTGGTCAAGTTCTTGTTGACATTGTGATACTTCTGCTTATGCAACAAAAAGAAGGCAGGTCAAAAACTTTTTGAATGAAAAATATTAGCCACATGCACCAAAAAAATTTGATCAGAACTTACTTAATAAACGAGAAGAACAAGTGTTCATTATTGATATGTAACAGCTGTGGTTGTGAAATCCAAGAAGGCAGAGGTCACAACACCTAAGTAAGAGGGATACCAGAATTACCAAGGGGCAAAGGGGAGAAGGTAAAAGTTCAAGGATGATTGATCAGAGATTTGATCATTCTTTATGACAGTGAACAGTGAAGTTAAATAACATGACAGTGAACAGAGGAACCAAAATCTTTCATTTAGAAGATTTGACGTTGTTTGGCTAGAAATAAGCTGTCCATGTAGGATATTGATTACTTAGCGAAGGTCCCAAGGTGCCAAGAAAGCATCTGCCAGGTTGTAAAGTCAGCCCTCTCAGACTTCTTGGAATTCATGAACCAAGTTGTGTGAGTTTTTCAAGTCCGAATTTTCCTACTTTACTCTGCTCAAATGAAAAGTTTGACTTCTCACACCAAATTGTCCAACTTCTCAATTCGAAAGCACCTAGATTTTCCCTAATTACTTGAATAGTATCAAAGATGAATCACACTTTCATTAAAATGATACCTTGCCCCTGATCGAAGGGCAGAAGCCTGCAGTCCTCCCGCTTGGGAATTCTGGCTTCTGTGCCAAGTTTGATTTGGGACTTAATCTGCAGTTTTGAAAGAGGGTTTTAAATCGGAATTGCATCGGATACTCCTGCATTGATTGCTGATTTCATTTTTTATCTTGCTTTAAGTTTTCATAACAGACAAAATGAAGTCATAGATTTTTAAGTCACTTTGTAAAAATATTAATTTGACTTAAATAAATCAATAAGTTGTCTATATTTTAAGTAAAACATTTCTTGTTTTTTATTTTGTCAATAGGAATCATTGAATAAATACTGATTTTGTACCAGTTTTCACGAATGCGCGTGTTATGGCTTTGATTTTTCAAGTGTACCATGTACCGGATTGCATTTGTACCGAACCGGGTCGATTTTTAGCCTAACGTACCACATACCGGGTGCTCTGTACCGGTGTACCGAGAAGCCGTCAGAGAGCCTAAAGAACCTCCAGTTTTTATTTTTGAAGAATGAAAACATTATGCAGAGGTTTTTTCGGAAAACCGGATGGAATATACTTACCTAACAAGGAAACGGGAATGTTGTAACAAAAGATAGGAATTTCTATTCCTATTCGAACAATCTAAACAATCAGGTGTTTATCATTTATTCTAATCAAATTGCAAATGCATTCAATTTAAAATAATACTGTAAAATAAGGCGGATGTTTGGAATCTATCAAATCTGGCAGAATTTGAACAACAATCTCATTAGAAAGCCATTACCCAGAACGCGCTAAAATCTGGACCAAGCAATAAAGCTGGAAAACCATGGAATCAATGGGAATCAATGGAACGGAAGGGAACCCATGGAAAATGCTAAAACAAAGTGGGAATAACTCGGAATCGGGTGAACAAATGGGAACGAAGTAGGAATCGATGGGAATAAGTGGGAATTAGAGGTTACAAGGGGGAAAAGAAAGAACCACTGGGAAAGATAAAAGAACAGCTGAGAACAAGGGAAAGTACCGCAAACAAGTACGGGGGAAAGAAGGAAGAACACCTGAAAGAGCTATGGTCACATGAAACAAGTGGGAAAAACGTAGGGATTTTCCTACTCTATTTTTTGCAAGCTGCAAGCTAATAGGCTGTTCTCAGGCTGATTTGGGCTGATCTCATTCTTCAAACATGGCTAATGGGTACCTTTAATTCATTATGGCATGCCTTAATGATTCAAAATTGCAAAGACGACTTTGCCATAGATAAGCTTCTTTTGTTTTTACGTGAACCAAGAGGTTTTCGTTTTTTATCATTATTTTTATCGATTTACATATTTTTGCTTCTATAGCTGTATATTGCAAACACCGGGAGATTTCTTTGTGGACCCCTTTACAAGTAACTTGCGTAAAATCCATGAAAACATCTAACACAACGAAAATTTTGTAAGATTACATTCCTAGTTTGAATTGAGACACCCGCGGTAACAGTTTTAAACGGTTGAGAAGAAGGACCTACGTAGAATTTGATTGAATTCGCCCATCCATAATCAAAAGTTTGCCGTCTATCGCTGAATGGAGAAACGAGAGAAAAAGCAAGTAAAACATTACAGAAATAATGCGATTTCGTGCAATTCATTACCCTTTCTTCATGTAATAGACAATACATTGAACTTTAATTCATACTAAAAAATCTTAGTTAATAACTTCTTTCTTCATCAGCTTGTTCATGTTGATCGAAAAATTGTCTGAAAGAGAAATTTAAATAATTTACCCATTTCAAAAAAGAGTAATGATGGGATTGTTCGAGTATAACCATAAAATATAACATACTGACACAAATGCTGAGCTGCTGAGCTACTGAGCTAAACATACGACCGTGCATCTATTTTTTCAGTAAATTAGTTAATTTCTCGACACGACCGATTTCATGCGTCTTCCTCGTTGCCTTTCTTACGTTAAATCAAAATTTCCATTTTAGCAACTAATTTGAGAAACTCTGCAATAAACTCTTACAAAAGCAATTGCGTCATAGTTTGTTGAGAAATAATTGTTAAGTATTAGCTTACCGAGTTTAGTCCCTCTTGTTAAATAAAGACTGAAGTTTTATTGGTATAGTAGTTAAAAGTTAAAGAAAATGTAATGTTTTTGTTACCTGTAAATTGTCGACTTTATTTTTAAATTCTTTCGAGTCAATGAAGGTTTTGAGGTGTGAAGAAAAGGACAATCCCTTTCTACATCTCCTTTCATGATGAAGAAAGCCACGGACGTCAGGAAAACGTTGAAGGACGAAACGATATAACAGAGATACTCTTCTTCTGCATGCCAATCCCTATGTTGAAGAAAATATACAATTTTTCCATGAAAAAAACTTGTTTTGAAGATCCCTCCATATATAGTAAACACAGTGGAGATTCATAAATGGACAAGTCTTTACAACGGACAAGTTCGAAAAACAGAGAAAGCATTTCTGCTCCAAAGGTCATTTCATTGGAAAAGCAACCAGCATAACACGGACATCTCTCTCTACAACGAACATAAATTTGTCCAACTTTGCCCGTTTCATGGAGGTTCAACTGTGAATAGTTGAGGAAATAACCTTGCAAATATCTCACCGCTCTTTCTGGACTTTTGTTGATTTGTTTAAAAATGTAGTAAAATGAAGTTCCGTCACGACATTTCTTTACATAGTGGTTAAAGCCACCCTTGTCAGGAATACGATGCAGTAAGCCAAGATAGAGACCATAAACTCTCCTTTGACAATCGGAAACTGTAGAATAATATCAAACATACTTAAATTAGCAATACTGATTGTGTTACTTAAGATAACTTCAACTTCGATCATTATCAATCATATATATGCCAAATGTGGAATAATGTGCTAGAATAATTTATTAAATACAAACATGCGTGAGCAGCTGAACAGCAAATAAGAGCTAATGCCACAATTGTTAAAGCCTTCATGATTCCTAAAAATAACAATAACAAATGTATAAAACCTCGCAGCCCTATAACCATTCAAATAAAAATATATAAGCATCGTTTCAAACGTGCGCAAAGAACTCAGGCTGAAATACTTACTAGAATAACGTACCAGATCGTGTACCAAATTTGAATCAAGTCGCATCGGATGTTTGCGGGAACTGTTTCTTGCAACTATCAAAGCTTCTTTCTTGCTCTTTATATAAGAGCGAAGACATCTCAAGAGAGCAAAGAAAGCGTAATACACTTTCACCTTTTCTTAGAAATACAAATTGCAAATTTTGGGTTGTGTTATGCTTGATTATTTTTGTAAAGCGTAATTTAATTCACTTAACCTTTCTTTAGAAATACAAATTGCAAAATTTTGCTTAGTGTTATGCTTGAATTTCTTTGTAAGTGCAAAGGAAAGGGTTTTCCAATGCCTTATGCATTAATGAATTCTTTGTACGCAACAGAATGCAAAATACGTGACAATGTTTCTTTTGACGCCTCCCCGAGGACGAAAAATGTCATTTCAAGTATGAAATGAAATGCAATGTTGCAAATATCAGTTTGGTCTCCTTGACTTTGAGCGAGAATCGAAATGACATTTGTTTCATTCGACAAAAGAATCACACCATCTAATTAGATTACGCTTTCTTTTATCTCAATGTAAAGACTTAGCTGCATTTTTGAGCTGCTTACTTAGCATCCACACTCATAAGACATTAGGCTTTCACATAGACATCTCTCTCTACAACGGACATAAATTTGTCCAAATGTGTCCGTTTTACGGAGGTTCAACTGTGAAAAGTTGAGGAAAAAACCTATAGTCTTGGACATAAATTACTGGACTTCTGATGGACTTTTAAGGACCCTCCTTCCCCTAAGATCAATGTTGTAGTTGGCTTCGAAGTTGACACTTGATGGAGGCAGAGGCATTCTCCCTGAAATGTTACAATACATTAATATTTATTGGTGGGAGAGGGGATAAAATGGAATGTTAACATCAATCACTAAGAGTCCGGATATAATTTGTCCAAGATTGTAGATATTCCAGCATGTTTCAAGAAAAAGTTTAAACTAGTACTACTGTTGTCTTTCTCCCTGCCTATTCTAGAGTCTTTGACGAATGAACGGATCCGAAGTGTTCGTTATATCCTACATAGTCACACCAAAAGGGGCGAAAGTTCTGGGCGAGGGTGTGGATGTGTGACATCCACAAATTGTGGATGTGTGGCATCCACAAATTGTGGATGTGTGACATCCACAAATCAACAACAAGGGAGATTCTGCAGGAAATATTCCAAGGGGACAACTTGGCAGGGAAAAATCATTTAGAAGTTCTGCTCAGTGGTGTGGTAGCAAAATCAACTATTTAACTATTTAACCGAATAACATTTTTCGTTCTGCGAAATATTTTCTTTCAGTATTTTTCAGATTTGAAAAATTGTTCCTGTGAATCTGTTTGCTGTTGGTAGTATTCAGGAGTAGAAATTGTGAACCAGCCAATTTTCGATACAATTTTAATTATCTATGTCTATAAGATTTACAATTTATTTCATACACTTTTTCTGTATAGCAGTCCTACTCTATTTAACAGTCAAATCATCAGAGGCCATAATTATGAGCAGGCAAATTGAGATATGATGTTTCTTTTAAAACTTGCTTCTAAAGAAGGCTTGATAGAGAGAGGGACAAATGCACCCTTTCCGGTAGTTCGATCATCGATGAATTTCTTTCCCTAAAAGTTTGTCGTAATTTTTGTCGCTGGTGTTAGGCCTTGACAATTACGGTATCGATGGATGATTTCTGTCCAAGCAAATTTTCCTCGATGATTCAGGTCATTATTTCAATGCGTCCACTGATCTTGTTTTTCCATACTCTGTATTACAGTGTGCTATGGAAAGTCTCCTCGCACTGTCGGACAGGTTTGAGAGGGAGTGTTCATCGTGTAAAACTCTGAGTGTTTTGAGGGTCGAGAAATTTCACTTAAGGCAGTGTATTTTCCACATTTCTTGCTTGAGAAGAAACTTGTTGACTTCTGTTGGTAAAGCAGTCACTTACACACTCTGATATATAGCGTTTAATATCATTGTTTAAAGCCATAAATATGATGGCGTTAAGCAGTGAAATAACAGCAACGAGACTCAGGAAGCTCAAATATATCTGAACTGAAAATGCTGAAGGCATGACAACAGCTATAGTCGAATATACAAGAGCAGGAGCATAGCATATCAATGCTGAACTCAATATTAACAAAACTGCTTTGGCAAACTCCTTCTTTGGTGCTCTTTGCTGGGCAGCATTAACTGTTGCCGCTCTCTCACTCTCCGAAAACATTCTGTTTACACGACTTCGTAAAAATTGGAATGCTCTTGTATATTGAAGAAAAAGAATCGATAAAAACACTGCATTTGCCGAGTAGAAAGATATAATTGCAGGACTAGCAAAGCCAAAAAATTCTCCAAAAATTATGACTGCGTTTATTAATATCGTAGCAAATAGTACAATGATGATAATTTTAACTCCTCTGCTATTTGTCATGATTGTTGTATATCGTGTCAGGAATCTCATATGAATGTAGCGATCAATGGCTATCGTGATGACCATAAGGAATGAAAATTGACCGAAGAAAAACAAAGTGCTGTAGCTGCAAATAGATAATACCCGATTCACTTTCCCAAATATCAAAGGAAGAGGCGTTGAAGATACAAGGAAAACTCCAATGCAGATATCTGATAGACTCAAAATGAAAATAAATTTGTGTGAAACTGAGTTAAGTTTTCCCAATTTTCGCAATGCATGGACATATAAAATGAATTCAAAATTATAATAAGCACCCCAATAGTGAATAGTAAAATTAAAAATGGACTCATAGTATCGGTCTCAAAAGCAAACATTTTCTTGGCGAAAAATGTGCCCAAAGCCTCCTTTGATGTTTCATTCACTTGTTATACATCGAAAATTGTAAATAAATCATAATAACATAACAAGATTGAAATGGTTTTCTTGTAAATTCCTTGAAGGTGAAATCAAAATCCAATTGTTTGTCTCGCTTTCCTCTTCAGATTACAAACGTTTTGTAAATGTAAAAACTACATTGATCGTACATACGTTTTGTCTCTCGATCCATATAATTTTACTACAATACATTTGCCACTGTTATTATGCTGTTTTTAGATGTCAAACTTTTATTATAATCAAAATGAAAGATTCCAAACTTCCTCATAACTGCCAAAAACAAACTGCTACGAGTGCTCGTACTGTTAATTTTCAAGCACGATCTTCAGGCGTTTAATTCTGAAAATTTTCTTATTTGAAATGTTTGTTCACCTGAAGTAGCTTTTTAACAAACCTTGCACGAAATATTTGATTTAAAATTTACTAAAACAATGTTGAAATCCTTATCTTTCTCCGATTCAAAATAAATAAAATGATATTTGCTTGTGTATTTCTATGCATAATACAGAGAAGAGAGGAGAGAAGAAACACGGTGTTATAGATTAAAGGTACCCATGAGTCATGTTTGAAGAATGAGATCAGCCCAGATCAGCCCAGATCAACCTGAGATCAGCCTATAAGCTTGCAGCTTGCAACGAATAGTATAGAAGAATCCCCACTTTGTTCCTACTTGTTCTCTGTGATCCTAGCTGTTTCAGGCTTTGTTTTGCTTCTCCCCGTGCACGATCGTCATTGATCCCCATTTTGTTTCAACTTTTTCTCGCTTGTTTGCAGTAATTTCCCTTTATTTTCTGAGTTGTTCCTTTTTTTCAGTGATTCCCTGTTTGTCCCCCTTGTCACCTCTGATTTCCACTTACTTCCATCGATTCCTACTTCGTTCCCATTTCGTCTCTCCGATTCCAAGTTATTCCTACTTTGTTTCAGAACGTTCCATTGGTATTCCTGAGTTCCGTGTATTCCCACTCATTCCACGAGTTCCCAGCTCTATTGTACGTTCCAGATTTTAGCGCATTCTGGATAATGGCTTTCTAATGAGTTTGTTCGGTTTGTTGTCAAAACTCACGTCAAGTTTCGTAAGAACCAACCTCTTCCATTGTTTTGATTATATGCATTTGAATTGCAATTGAAATACCTTATCGGCTCTTACGGTTTCTTCATCTTTGAACTTCACTTCTATTGAATCTTCGTCTATTTGATCTTCATCTTCTTCCCTAGTTTCCCCTCCTATCAATCGCTGCTGTTCAAAATCAAAGTTCTCTGCCATCTTTTGAACTTGCTTATTAAAGAAAGTTTCCATTTTTGCTAAGATGGCTTTGTTTTCATGCTGTTTATGAACATTCCTTAAATATAGTGCGTGGTAGCAAAAAGAGGTGCTTGGAAATTAACGTCGCTTTTTGAGAAAAATTCCAAATTTTTGGCCCTTTTAACGCCGGCCCATTTAACGCCGGCCCTTATAACGCCTCTAGGCTAAAATTAACGCCATTTAGGGCCGGCGTAAAAAGGGTCGTTAAGGTATATAACTCAACTCATTGATTGTTTATATCAGGACGAAAATTGCAGGGGGCTCGGTCGGGCTTCCAAAAAAATATTTTTACAATATTACAAAGTTTTACTCAAATTTACTTAGATTTTAATTTTGCTTTTCAAATATTTTCATATAATTTTTGATTGGGTTGTTGTTGTCAAAAGATTCTAGAAGTCCTCTTGGGGACCTCTTACGTGTAAGATATTTTCTTGTGAAGAGAGGAAATTTTCCCAGGTTTGACAGACTTCAAAATACATTGTAGCTTCGAGAATCTGGAGAATCAATTGAACCTAAATGACTCAGAGTTGGCAATCAATTCTACCAAGTGCCACTAATTATTGAATCTAGTCATCTCCATAAAATGCAATGTGATAGCTAATTAAGGTCCCAGATCTAGAATTCCTCAATTGCATCAAAGACTACAGATTTAGGTCCAAATTTATTAGGATATGTTATTACAGATTCTATTTCATCATCATCGTCATCATCATCATCATCATCATCATCATCATCATCATCATCATCATCATCCTCATCATGATTACCATCACCATCATTGATGGTGTGGCTGCGGCAAGGTCTAAAGGAACGACGCCACCACCACAATCACCCCTACCACCATCACCACGACCAGCCTTATCACCACCACCTCTACCACCACCACCGCACCCACCCTACCACCACAATCACCCTTACCAACCAGCATCATGATCATTGTGATCATCAACATCATCATCATAACCACCACCATTATCATAATCATTATCGTCATCATTGTGCATACCGATAAACATCTTTCATCATTTGACCGAAATAGCTATATTCAACCAGAGTCGTTCTTCGAACATGCCTACAGGGACCCTATGTCTTCATTCGGGGTGCTTATTATACTCGTGAATTCGTTTTTAGTCCATGCATTGCGAAAATTACGAAAACTCAAGTTTCACACAAGTTCATTCTCATTTTGAGTGTATCAGTAACTGTATTGGCGTTGTCTTTGTATCTATAATGCCTCTTCTTCTTATACTGAATGGGAAAGTGTATTCGTTGGTATATATTTTAGTGTCTTACTTCTTTATTTCTTTTGTGAATTTTCATTCCTTATGGTCATAACGATAGCCATTGATCGCTACATTCTTATGAGTTTCCTGACAAAGTATGCAACAATTATGACAAACAGCAGAGGAGTTAAAATTATCATCATTGTACTATTTGCTACGATGTTAATAAATGCAGTCATAATTTTTGGAGAATTTTTTGGCTTTGCTGGTCCTGCAATTAGCTACATCTTTCTACTCGGCAAATGCAGTGTTTTTATCAATTCTTTTCCTTCAATACGCCAGAGTCAGGAAAAAGTTACGGTCACACGGTCATTGACCGGAGGAAGGTCAGTTAGAACAAAGGAAAATCATTTGCCACACCCGAAACACGCCTATTTTTCATTGTTAAGTGAGGAAGGTGTTCAGCTACTGGTATTTTTGTCTGGAGGAAGGTTGAACACTTTTCTGGAGTCTGCAATACGCAAGAGCATTCCAATCTTTACGAAGTCGTGTAAACAGAATGTTTTCGGAGAGTGAGAGAGCGGTAACCGTTCGTGCTGCCCAACAAAGAGCACCAAAGAAGGAGTTTGCCAAAGCAGTTTTGTTAATATTGAGTTCAGCATTGATATGCTATGCTCCGACCTTTGTGTATTCGATCGTAGGTACTATTAGTCAATCAACATTTTCATTCGAAGTACAATTTATTGTCTATAGCCTTTTGACTGCGAATTCGCTGTTTAATGCAATCATATTCATGGCTTTAAACAATGATATTTAACGCTATATGTTACAAAGTATCAATAGTTGCTTTACAAACAGAAACCTGTCAACCATTAATACACTCGGAGCTTTACACGATGACTACTCCCTCTCAAACCTGTTCGACAGTGTGAGTAGATGTTTCATAGCTCGCTGTAATACAGAGTATAGAAGAACTAGATCCATTGACACGTTGGAAGCAATAGACTGAATCATCGAGGAAAATTTAACGTTTCACTAGTTGAGTTCTTTAGACCTTTTGTCGTTTCTTTGACATGTTCTCGTTTTTTCGATCACTAAAAACCAACAATAAGAGACAAATGATGAATTTGTGACAACAAATTTTCAAGCTTGGATTTCCACGAGAATACAACAATCCGGGTGTTTGCTTTCTTCACGAGAGCTGTTTATAATGTTGAATTTTACCTTGTTAAAGTTTAGTCAGATTTTGCAAAAGAAAAGATTTTATATCAATTAGTTTGGGGATTTTACTTTTTTGCCCAGCCGATTGTTTAAGGTTTGCGTAAGGGTTAAAGTTCGCATTTAGAATTCCAATATCTTTGTATCGTCTATTTACCTCCTAAGGCCTTAATAAACCTACATTTCTTATAGATTCCGATGCAGTATAATCCGGTAATAACGTGCTTGAAGGAACCGTAGAATTTGCTACGTTATAAGCAAAATATGTTATAAGCAGGGTGTTTTCTCTGTTCTATTGCTCCAGGAACAATTTGAATGGTACGCTATATCTGAGAGTACGTTATAAGCGAGTACGTTATAACCGGATTATACTGTACATGGATTAGTCCTGGAAGACCCATAAATAGAAGGAAGATAATTCTTCTTCGTCGATTTTTTTACAAAAAAAAGGAATTAACAATACAAATAATTGCAACAAATTTAAAACAACTTTTACTTTATATAGCTAGGTAAGTCTAAAAATAGCTAAATGTTTTTCTATATGAAATTAGGAATAAAGTAAACTCAATACTGTAAATAGAAATTATTGATTTACTTGCAATATGTTCAATGTTTACATTGTTTCCATGTTAACTTGAGCCCACAATCCTTTTGGTCTACGCCAATCTTCTCGACGTCACAATCGTATCCATAGTACCCCATAGTTACCCTATAAAAGGGGTTGCCAGGCGAAAATCTTTGTGAATTTTTATTCATTCCGAGCGATCACATCTTGCGGTAGCTTGTTTTCTTTTGCGATCATCGTAAATCTTCCAAAATGTACTCTCAGCAAAGCGGAATGTTGTCTCCGATGGTTTTTCGATCAGCGGAGATGAACCAGGTATCAATTTTTCCGATTATTTTTCTATTTTCGCATCCAATTAAGCTCCACCTTTCTCCAGCGATAAAGTAACAATCTTTCCTGAAGTTATTTTCTCCATTTTATCGTGAGATATTGGATTTTCAAGCCAATAAAGCTAAACATATCAAATTTCAATAGAAACTGAATAAGTAAACAAACTTTGCCGGAGGAAAAGTTCGTTAGATCGAATCCTTTTTTTCGAATAAAGTCCTTCGACTAAAAGCGCGGAGCACCGCAAGTTCCTTACAAAATATCATAAAGCGAAAACATATAAACAACCCGAAATATCCCTAAAGAAATTTACTTTATCAAAAAAGAGAATTCAGTAGCGTTATTTAAATACGTTATTCGAAAAATTCTGATTTTCATTTAAAAGTTTCAAGACAATAACAAGACCAAAATGGCCTAACATTTGGGAGGGGAAGGGAAGGAAGAAGACGACCAAAAAAACCGTTAAGTTGCTATGGCATTAGCAGCCTCGATTCCGATACGAAACAACCTACCAGTCCAAGTCTACCAAGAGTGTAACTAATGTAACCCTGAAAAGATTGATGTCATGCCATGCAAACTGGAGTTTAAATGGCGATTATGAAAATTGCCAAAATTTTGTTAAGAATTAAACTTGACATATTGGGGTATAAGGGCATGCAACACCATACTTAGTTTCCTTGCTGCAAAGCAGCGTAAATATGGCAAGGTATAGATATAATTTTAATATACAGTCTATACAAGAAAAACCGATATTTTATTCTTCATTCTCAGGGTTTTGAAGAAAGCCCACCTGGACAAGAGGTTCAAGATGAGGTAAGTGATTTTATTTTGGATTTATATCGTGAAGAAGAAGAAAGAATTGGCATGGTGGAAAGAAGAAAATACAGCTGGTATTGCGAAGAAGATGAAGAAAAAAATCCAAGAAAAAATTAGTTTTAGGTATTATTGATGATGATGGAGAATGCATGTGGGAAAGGAAGGAGGTAAGTAAGAGAAAGAAGGAAGATGGAAATCTTGTTAGGGCACAGAAAAAAGAACAGGAAAAAGATGACGAAGAAGTAAAAGAAGAAGTAAACAAAGTCCAAGGAGAAGAAGCAGAAGGAAACAGAGAAGAAGTAGAGGAACAAGAAGGAAACGCAGAACTAACAGAAGAAGCAGAGGAACATGAACCAGGCGAAGAAGAAAACGAAGACGTAGAAGAAGACATAGAAAAAGAGAAAGACATCGACGAGGAGGAAGTAGAAAACGTAAAAAGGAAGAGGAAGTACAAGTACAAGAGGAAGTAGAAAACGTAAAAAGAGAAGATGATGAACAAGATGAAGAAGAGAAAAAAGACGAAGAAGAACAAGAAGACGAAGAAGGTAGATCTTCTGAAGAAGATGGAAGGAAATTCATTCCCACTATGGCCTGTGACACAGACGTAGATGCAAATGAATGTGTTTTCTCTGATGGCGAAGGATGTTTCTTCATTGTTTTAGATACAAGTATTGAAGAAAACGGCAATCACGAACTAATCGAAGATGAAAGATCTGACGTTTTCTACAGTGCAAATGGTCAAGAAGAAATCTGTAACAATATTTGCAGACAAGTGTTTTCTTTCTCGGGAGAAGAAGAAAAATCATCTCAAGGTTCAGGTCAAGATGAATTTGATGCTGAAGATTTGGAGGTGCAAAGCATCCTGACAAATGCTTCCACCACAGAGCTTTTTTATTCCCGAGATGCAGAAATCATTGTGGAGCTTGGAAAAAGTAGAGTGGAAGAAGGATATGCAAAAAATCATGATGAAGCTGATGAACTGGAAGAAAACACTTTCGTAGGCAATGATGGTTGTTCCCAGCAGCTATTCTTCTTCAAACCCGAAGGAGGAGAGCTATTGGAAGATCAAGAAAGTCCCAAGAAAGAAATCAAAATGGAAGAGCTAGAGAACGATGGCACGGAAGAAGAGTATGGGGTTGGTGGTTTTGAAGAACGAAATTGTGCCAGTCAGATTTCCTTCTTCAAAGCAGAAGATGGAAAGCTTTTAGAAGACCAAAATGGCTATCAAGAGGAAGTCGAAGTAGGTGGATATGATTCAGAAGATGATTCAGAAGAAAGAAATATCGTCAGAAATTTTTGCACAGAGCATCGTTCCCTCTTAACAGAGAAAGGGGGACGAATTCCTGTCGTTTCTAACAGCAGCACACAAAGTAATGGAAATGAAGAACAGAGCAATGAAGAGGACGCAAAAGAGGAGGAATATGATGCCGATGACGAAGCAGAAGAAGAAGAAGAACCAGAAGACGAAGAAGAAGAAGCAAGCGAAGAAGATAACAGAGCAGAATTAGAAAAAAAAGAAGAAGAAGAAACAAATAAGGAAGACGAAGAAGTAGATATAGAACCAGTAGAAGAAGAAAAAGAACCAGAAACAGACGAAGAAAATGAAGAAGTAGATATAGAAGCAGTAGAAGAAGAAAAGGAACCAGAAACAGATGAAGAATATGAAGAAGTAGACATAGAAGCAATAGAAGTAGAAGAAGTAGCAGATGAAGAAGATGATGAAGAAGTAGACATAGAAACAGTAGAAGAAGAAGAACCAGAAACAGGCGAAGAATATGAAGAAGTAGATATGGAATCAGTTGAAGAAGAAAAAGAACCAGAAACAGACGAAGAAAATGAAGAAGTAGATATAGAAGCAGTAAAGGAAGAAAAAGAACCAGAAATAGACGAAGAAAATGAAGAAGTAGACATAGAAGCGATAGAACTAGACGAAGTAGCAGATGAAGAAAATGATGAGGAAGTAGACATAGAAACAGTAGAAGAAGAAGAACCAAAAACAGGCGAAGAATATGAAGAAGTAGATCTAGAAGTAGATATAGAAACAGTTGAAGAAGAAGAACCAGAAACAGACGAAGAAGATGAAGAAGTAGATATAGAAGCAGTAGAAGAAGAAAAAGAACCAGAAACAGACGAAGAAAATGAAGAAGTAGACATAGAAGCAATAGAAGTAGAAGAAGTAGCAGATGAAGAAGATGATGAAAAAGTAGATATACAAGTAGTAGACGAAGACCAAGAAGTAAACACAGAAGCAGATGTAGAAGTAGCAGAAGATGATGAAGAAGAAGACAATGAAGCAAACAACTCGATATTCTTTAACAGTGGCATGGAAGATGAAATAGACGAGGCATTTGTGGAAACTCTTCCCCTATTTAGCGAATATGGCTTTACCCCTGATGGCAACAAGGAAATCGACAACATAATCAAAGATAACAGTATGAATACAGTCAGCCGATCGTCGAAGAACTTCGATACGCTTTTCATTTCTACACAGTATCAGAGATAGAGAAAGGCTTTAAACGTGGGAAGATTTATGCAGAGATTGAGGATAGTAGCTGTGACGAATTTAACGTTACGATTACTGGTCAGGCAAGAGATAGAACAGAATTGATCAACGCAAAAGAGTCACACGAAGAACAATCAGTGGAAAGGAGTAGTGATACAGAAGCCAACATACAACAGTGCCAACAAAGACAGCCTTTCATTCGCATCAAACGTCTTCACGAATCTGACGTCAAGTCCTTTTGTTTTGTGAGCAACAACTGCAGGGACGACAACTTGTTGGATAACACTGATAATGAGCCGAAAAAAAAAAGAACAGAACGTTCAAAGGATGAAATAAAGCCTTATGAACAAGCCAGATACAACCTCAGAAGCAGGAAGAACACTGGCTATGATCTAGTGCACCAGAATGACTCCAGTGAATCAAACAATGATTCCTCAGGTTCAGTGTCTGAGGAAGATCAGGTAGGTATTGCTTTTGATTTTACTAGTGAAATTACTAATTCTCATGATAATTCTCAATCTTTTGCAGGTACTGGAGAGAAAAGAAAGAAGAATAAAAACGACAATGAAGAACAACCAAAAAAGAGAGCTCGTATGAGTTTTAGAAGAAAACAAAATCTGCCACCGCTTATTTATATTCCACAAGTGGCTCTAGTGACCCATGAAGTTACTGTGATATCAGATGATAGTGATGATGAGATAAAGGTTTAGAAAATATGATAGAATACGATATTGATGAAAACACAGGGCATGAAAATGCAAAGAACAATAACAATAATGATTACAATGATGATAAAATACTTATAAGGAAAAATAATCGTAACCACATTATAACAATAGTTTTAACAATTAAAATTCATGTACATAAAATTGATATGATATTTATAACGATAAAATTAGCTAAAGTAATGATAATAAAAACAAACTTGCGAATGAAAATAGCAATAATGACGTGGAAAGTAAAAATAATATTCATTAATTTAATAACGCATGCACTTAAACATCGAATCAAGTACAATGAAAATAAAAATTATATTGATAAGGAAAATGACAATGATGATAATAACAAAACAAATAACAATAGTTGTTATTAAACTACGAATAAGGACAACAATAACAACAACAAAAAAAAAACAGGTTAAGACTGAAAAAGATACTGATGGCGATAAAACTGACAGCAAAAATCATAAAAGTTTTAATGATAATGGGAGTATTAAAATTAAGAAAAGAAAAAAGAAATACTAAATTACATCGACGATCATAATATTTATGGTAGCAAAAATGAAATTTTAATCAAACAGTTGTAATGATAATAGCAATCGATAAGACTGAAATATATTTATATCGATGATGATAATAAGTAGAGAATAGATGTGGTAAAATAATAGTAACAAAAAGTGATACTGTAACTAAGACAACGTGATGATAGGCACTTTTAGAGAACGATGAATGTCCCAGTGATGACAGAACATAATCTTTCATTAATTATATTTTTATAAGAGACTGATGTACATGACTGAGGGACTTAAAAAATAATAAAAAAATATATCATTAGCAATAACGTAAGAGTAAATAACTATAAAGCAATCAAAACAAGAATAACGTTAAAAGCAAAAAGCAGCGAGAATAATTTTAATAGCAACTAAAATGACAGAAATAAAAGTAACGATGAAATATTTATCAGATGATTGATTGTAGTATGATGAAGTATAATGTAGTATAATGTTTATTTGTAGTATAATGATGAAGTATTATGTTGTAGAATGTATGATGTAGTACAATGTATGATTCAGTATAATGATGATTGTAGTATGATGTTGTATTGCAGTATAGTGATGTAGTATATAATTGTAGTATACTAATGTTGATAATTCGAAAACGAATTCCTGAGGTACAAAGAGTTACGATGAAAACTATACATTATAAAATTAGGCCGAGTAAGCAAAAGTGGACAGCACAAAATGCACTTTGATTCTCTAATCTCATTTTATTTATGTACGCAGAAGTTAATATTTAAAACATTTCAAAAATACAATATAATGGTAGATGCATAAAATTCAATAAGTCTGAAATTATTAGCATTTGTTTCGTCCAGTAAGCAGCACTGTAAAATTGCATGCCCTATCACTACTGCATCATGTGTCCTCTTATCAGACGTTCTTTCAGTGTCTCTCACTTTCTTAGGTTTCTTAGTTTTGCAAATTACTTTCAGCACTTTGAGCAAGAGAGAAAAGTAGCCCAGTTACACTTGCAAATCATTTATAGAAACAATGTTAATCCACTGTGTAGCTCCAATCACGTCCTTAAGTCACTAACAGGACTATCTTTCAATGTTAATCATTCTACTAGCTCATTCACTTCAGAGACGTGGTGTAAGGAAGAAACGAAGCCATGTTTATTCCAGCATCAAGCAAAATACATTTGCTTCAAGAATGTCTTATTCTGTCCAGCAGCTCTGTTAACCTCGATGTCTAGTCACAGGCGAAGACAGCACAGAGCGGCTTTTACGGGGATACACTTATAGAAGCACAACCTCCCCATTATTATCCCTCGATTTAATTATGGCCTCTGATTTGACTGTTACATACAGTAGGACTGCTACAGATAAGGTGTATGGATTAAATTGTAAATCTAATAGACCTAGATAATTAAAATTGTATCGAAAATTGGTTGGTTCACAATTTCTACTCCTGAATACCATCAGCAAACAGGTTCACAGGAAAAATTTTTCTAGTCTGAAAATACTGAAAGAAAATATTTCGCAGAACGAAAATGTTATTCCGTTAAATAGTTGATTTTGCTAGCGGACCACTGAGTTGAACTTCTAAAGGATTTTTCCCTGCCAAGTCGTCCCCTTGGAATACAGTTGACATCCGCTATCTCGACTGCCCGCTATCTCGAACATTCGCTATGTCGAACGATTTTCAATTTCCCCTCGTTTTTGTATAAGGGTTTGTATAAAAAATCATCCGCTATCTCGAACCCCGTTATCTCGAAAATTCGCTATCTCGAACCATTTTCGATTTCCCATGGATGAAAACCTGCTCTTTATCTCGAACTTTACCAAATTTTCTGCTGAACTGGATAAAGAGACAGGCTGAAAATATGTATAAGTTCGCCTAGTGGAGCGGGAATGGCAGCAGCTAAGTGATATGCTGCCCATGTATACAATAGATTAATCTGTTCTCTTTCGAGATGTGCTGCATCGCCGTTATCTCAATTTCACCAATAGTAGGGATGAAAGCAGATGAGCTTCGACTCCTATGTAAAAAAATACCAGACTTGTTTGATGAAATTTGGGATCAGTAACCCTGCATGTTAATAGGGGTTCTTATTCTGACTTAAAAACTATAATTTTTTATAATTATATGGGGCATCCGCTATTTCGAACATTCGCTATCTCGAACAAATTCCAGTTTCCCTTGAGAGTACGAGATAGCGGATCTCAACTGTATGTCCTGCAAAATCTCCCTTTCTGTTGATTTGTGAAAGTCACACATCCACACCCTCGCCCAGAACTTTCACCTCTTTTGGTGTGGCTATGTACGAACAGAGTAGTTCAGTTCATTTGTCAAAGACTCTAGAATAGGCAGGGAGAAAGGAGGAATGTGACAGAAGTAGTACAAGTCTGCAAAAGCTTACAGCTATAAAAAATAATTATACGCGGAAGTACAGTAATGCTGTTTAACTCTTGGTGATCGAAAGAACGAGAACATGTCAAAGAAATGACTAACGGTCTAAACAACTCAACTAGCGAAACGTTAAAGCATGTTTAAGATTATCAGAAAGGCACTGCAATGCCCCCCAAAGTTTGTCGTAATGTTTGCCGCTGATGTTCGGACTTGACAATTAAACAGTCGGTATCTACGGATGATTTCTGTCCAAGCAAATTTGCCTCGATGATTCAGTCCATTGCTTCCAACGTGTCAATGGGTCTAATTCTTCTATACTCTGTATTACAGTGAGCTTTGGAACATCACTCACACTGTCGAACAGGTTTGAGAGGGCGTAGTCATCGTGAAAAGCTCCGAGTGATTTGATGGTTGACAAATTTAACTTATTCCATTGTACTTTACTCATTTCTTGCTTGAGAAGAAATTCGTTGATTTCTGTTTGTAAAGCAACAATTGACACAGTGTAACATATAGCGTTTAATATCATTGTTTAAAGCCATGAATATGATTGCATTAAACAGCGAATTCGCAGTCAAAAGACTATAGACAATAAATTGTACTTCAAATGAAAATGTTGATTGACTAATAGTACCTATGATCGAATACACAAAGGTCGGAGCATAGCATATCAATGCTGAGCTCAATATTAACAAAACTGCTTTGGCAAACTCCTTCTTTGGTGCTCTTTGTTGGGCAGCACGAACGGTTGCCGCTCTCTCACTCTCCGAAAACATTCTGTTTACACGACTTCGTAAAGATTGGAAGGCTCTTGCGTATTGAAGGAAAAGAATTGATAAAAGCACTGCATTTACCGAGTAGAAAGATATAATTGCAGGACCAGCAAAGCCAAAAAATTCTCCAAAAATTATGACTGCGTTTATTAATATCGTAGCAAATAGTAAAATGATGATAATTTTAACTCCTGTGCTATTTGTCATAATTGTTGTATATCGTGTCAGGAATCTCATATGAATGTAGCGATCAATGGCTATCGTTATGACCATGAAGAATGAAAATTCACAAAAGAAATGAAGAAGTAAGACAGTGAAGATATATACCAACGAATACACTTTCCCATTCAGCATAAGAAGAAGAGGCATTATAGATACCAAGACAACGCCAATGCAGATATCTGATGCACTCAAAATGAGAATGAACTTGTGTGAAACTGTGTTGAGTTTTCGTAATTTTCGCAATGCATGGACTAAAAACGAATTCACGAGTATAATAAGCAACCCAAGACTGAATATTAAAATTTGAAATGGATTGGAAGTGTTTTTGTCGGGAACAAGCATTTTCTTCGTGAACAATGTTGCAAGAATCTTTCCTGACGTTTTATTCACTTTCTATGCATCTAAAATTGGTAAAGAAGTCACAATGACATAAGAATATTGAAATTTTTTTGCCATCAATTTCTTGAAAGTGAAATCAGAATCCATTTGTTTTCTCCCTTTGCTCTTCAAATTACACAGGTTTAGTAAACGAAAACTAGACTGAAAATACATACGTGTTCCCTCTCGATCTCTATGTCTTCAATATAATACATTCGTTGCTTATAAGACAGTTTTTCTATTAAAATGCTTTGGATCCTAACACCATGTTGTAACAACCAAAAAAAAATCAAAATGGTACAGTTGATTTATCAGCACAATCTTCGGACGTTTCAGTTCTTATAATTTTCTAATTTTAAATGTTTATACACCTGTAAAATCTTTTTAAAAAACCTTGTATAGAATGTATAGAATGAACCTTGTATAGAATGAACCTTGTATAGATCTTAGGTTTACTAAACAATGTTGAAAACCTCTTTTTCCTCCGATTCATTGTTAATAAAATTATATTTTCTTATGTATTTCCTTGCAAATACTTTTCTTTTTGCATTTTAAGAAATCAGATTTTGCATGTTTAATAATTGACATTATTTCTAGTTGATATTCAATGTGATAGAGATGAAGAAAAGAGTTTTTACAGTTGCTTTGCTTTTGAAACGAAAAACTTCTATTAGAAACACAAGGCTTGCTGTTGATTCTTTTTTGACGTCGGTATAACATCATAATCAAAACATGCTATCAACGTTGGACAAGCTTTCTTAATATCAATAAAAATCCGTGGTTTTGGCATGACCGCTTTCCATATAAGGTAATGTCACGTTACCCATTGTTATTATTATGGGGATTTTGTTATATCACATTTTAGCTTATACATATAGGCTTAAAGTCACCCTATTTTGGAAGCTTACATCAATCACACAACAGGACAGTCTACAAGAAAAGCTTGAGAGGGGTGGACACCCCCGGTAGGATAAAGGTTAAGTCTCGTTGCTGTTAATTCACTGCTTATGCAATCATATTTATGGCTTTAAACAATGATATCAAACGCTATATATCAGAGTGTGTAAGTGATGGCTTTACCAACAGAATTCAACAAGTTTTTTCTCAAGCAAGAAATGTGGAAAATACAATGCCTTAAGTGAAATTTCTCGACCCTCAAGACACTCGGAGTTTTACACGATGACTACTCCCTCTCAAACCCGTTTGACAATGCGAGGGGACTTTCCATAGCTCACTGTAATACAGAGTATGGAAAAACAAGATCAGTGGACACATGGAAATAATGACCTGAATCATCGAGGAAAATTTGCTTGGACAGAAATCATCTGTCGATAACGTATTTGTCAAACATCAGCGGCAGAATTACGACAAACTTTTAGGGAAAAAAATTCATCGATGATTGAACTACCGGAAAAGGTCCATTTATCCCTCTCTCTATCAAGCTTTCTTTAGAAGCAAGTTTTAAAAGAAACAACATATTTCAATTTGCCTCCTCTTAATTATGGCCTCTGATTTGACTGTTAAATACAGTAGGACTGCTACAGAGAAGGTGTATGTATGAAATAAATTGTAAATCGAATAGACCTAGGTAATTAAAACTGTATCGATAATTGGTTGGTTAACAATTTCTACTCCTGGTTGGTTAATAATTTTTTAAGTCTGAAAAGTACTAAAAGAAAATACTTTGCAGAACGAAAAAATGTTATTCGGTTAAATAGTTGATTTTGCTAGCGGACGACTGAGCTGAACTTCTCAAGGATTTCCCCTGCCAAGTCGTCCCTTTGAAGTATGTCTTGCGAAATCTCCTTTTCTGTTGATTTGTGGATGTTACACATCCAAACCCTCGCCCAGAACTTTCGCCCTTGTGGTTTGGCTATGTACGAAACGAAGATTTGAGTTCAGTTCGTTCGTCAAAGGCTCTAGAATAGCCAAGGAGAATGACAGCCGTATTATAAGTTTGAACTTTTTCTTGGAACATGCTGGAATATCTACATTCTGGGACAAAATATATCCGGACTGTTTGTTGTTGATGTTAACATTCCATTGTACTGTACCCCCCCCCCCCCCCATCAATCAATGTTGTTGTAATGTAAGATTTCAGGGAGAATGCCTCTGCTCCCATCAAGCGTCAAATTCAAAGCCAAGAACAACATTGATCTTAAGGGAAGGGGGCCTTAAAGGTCCACCAGAAGTCCAGTAATTTTATGTCCAAGATTGTGAATACGCCACTGTCTGTATTCATTCATAATGTGGAAGGCTTGTAACGTATTTTCATCACACTTAACATGACAGAGCTTGAGTAATAAGATATTCAGTATTATGTTTTAAGAAACACACTACGAAACTTCGGTATTCTACCGCAATCAACCTCGGAGGTAGCGCTGTATAATGAATTTGGCATATGGCCATTACATTTCGAACTTGCGAAACGAAATATAAAATAATGTGGTATAGAATTATTAACAAAACGGTAACCAAATGCTATGTTTTTAATGATTTCCATGGTTTAACCAGTTAGCTGAAATTTGAAGAGAAATGAAAATCAACTTAACAGAATGCAAAGATATGGGAAAAAAGATTGGAAGACAATGATCTGTAGGAAAATTAATGCAAGAATTATATCATTATTTAAAAACCAAATAAGTGAAGGAGAAAGGTACAGTATGGTGATAAAAGATAGAATAGAGCCTGGAGTTCCGAAGAAATACATGAATTTGTCGAGATCAGCTGCGGAGTGTGATTCTAAGGGCAAGAACAGGTATGTTCATGTTTGACCCATCGCCTAGAAAACCATATTGGGATAGCAAATGGAAATGAGCATTTTGTCTAGAGAAAGACCAAAGTCCACAATATTATATTCGAAAGACTCTAAAGTGTAAACATACAGTACAGCAAGTAGCAAGTATATTCAAGTATAATGATAGAGAGTAAAGAAAATTTTTTTAAAATAGCCAAAAACAAAGAAAAAGAAAAAAAAACAATGCAAACACATCGTCTAACCTTGACGCATGGTGGACATGATGGGGTGGGGTAGATAACTAGATAACTCGAGTTTTCCTGAGAACCCCATGAGATATAGAGATGCGGGTTTTGCTCATACTACAGCCTAATATGTGTAGTTATGATGAATAAGGATGAATTCTGTAACAAGTTGGATTATCATGGGGTTTTGCAGGCTTTTTCGACGGGGTTTTGAATCTGAGTCGAATCTGAGTCCAATGGGAATCTGAGTCTGGACGAATATTCGTCTACGTTGTATTTGGTATGTAATAATAATAATAATAATAATAATAATAATGGCGTCCGAAAATGGAGGCTCAGAGTCATCTTTGCTACAATTTGTTCCATTTTCCAGTGCCATAGAAGTGGGATTCTGGCATATCCTGACGAGGAAGAAATTGGAAGAGTTCAAACTTGATGATTCTATTCGAAATGTTTTTGCAAGTTATGTTAACAGTAAGTGATAAACAATTGGCCTAGTAGACTAGGAATGAAGTAAAATACAAACCTATCTATACTAAGTCTATAGATACTCCGTTTGGAAACGTAACATTAGTATATGCGGGCATGACATGACATATAGGTATACTCAGTGGCGTAGCCAGAGGGGCGCACGGGGGGGGGGGGCGGTTGCCCCCAAATCATCGCCAAGATTGGTTTTTATATAGGCTAAAAATGATTTTAAAATGTCAGAGGGTGTGAGCCGTCGGTTGTTTTTCTTAAAACCACACCCTTATTTTCTTTGACCACGCCTTTTTGCCCCTCCACTGTTGGATGACTGGCTACGCCACTGGGTATAATTTTGCAGCCTGATATGTACAGGTATCTGGCAAACATGGGAGCATTGAACAAAGAAGACACATGATAAGAAGGTGTTTTGACGAGAGTTTTCAACATCAACAAAACAATTTTCAAGATATCAAATCAGGTTAAATAGAAGATTTCTAGGAACTTTTATTTTAAGTACCCTAGTACCGGGATTATTATAGAGTTTTTACTAGTCAAGCTTTATCAAGGCTATCACACGTAAACGTATAATCAATAGAACATCTGTCTCTGCGATAGCTTGTCCACAAATATTTAAAAACGTCATGAATACAAAGTTATTTGAATATTTTACGAAAAGAGATCTAATTCCAGTCCTACAAGCCAATTCTTTTATGTCTTCGAGCATTGACATTTGCGAATCGTTTGATAAGTTCAGACTTATCAATTGGTTTGGCTTCCACGTTTTCTATAGGCAGCATTGCGAGGTTATCGAGTCTTTTTTGGGATATCTTTGACCTCAAGTACGTTTTAATCAATTTAAAGCTTTTTGAAACGCTTATCCAAAAGTTTGATTTTGCAAAATTTCGCGGGGGCCCCTTTTGGGGCCAAATATTTTGGGGGCCCTTAATTTTGTGTTTAAAGGTGCACACTGTGCGTTACGCCACTGCTGTGGCGAGTCTTTCAAAAAATTTGGGAGTTGGTTGTGTAGATTCCCAAAAATTGCTAATTTGTTAATAATTACATTGTTTCAGGACAACTATCCTTTAGGGGGACATCTTATTAGCCCACTGAATAAACTAAAAATAAATTGAATTCAGACATCCACATTTATTTTGCAGATACTTTGCCTTCTCTTCCTGCCCATTTAAGTGTTGACTATGATTCATTTGAAGACAGGTAAATTTTTTCTTTAACTTTATGTAGCTCTTTTTAACCCAAGTGGGAAACTTGCATGTACTCACAGAAGATTTTCTAGGTTCTTGCCCGGAATGCATGTTCACATTGCTTGAATATAACCAAGCAATGTGCATTGAAGACTTAATCAACTCCTTATAATTGCAGCTTGCACCTTTGGAAGGCCAACCACCTTTGTGATGTAATGTGACAATGTATGTTTCCAGCCTGATACTTGCAAAAAACTTAGTCTTCTTGTATCTTTGTAAATCTCTTTCTCATAGTTTTCCAACAGTACTTTTGCACTGGAATAATAATAAGTGGAGTCAGATTAATTTGTACTATAGTTATCCATTTTTTTTTTTAGATCTGAGACATCTGTTCCTCCAAGAACCTTCAGAGTTCAAGGAGATTTGTACCTGAAAAACACAATTGATGACTTCAAAAATTGTGACAAAAGACAAATAATTTGCAACTTATCAAATCAGGTTTGCATTTAATGATTAACCATTTGCATGTTACTCTTCTGTTATACTCTGTAATCAACAAAGTCAATCTGGATTTCGTGTGACTTTTTAGACAAAATGGGTTTCTATCTCCTTAAACCTATTCACATCACTTCAAATTCATTCTTTATTAGTATAGTATAGTATAGTTCTTCTGATATTAGGTTGGTTCCACATCCTTTTGCATCAGCTCCAAGTTTTCATCGTTTATTACATCTTTAGTCAATACTAGAGGAGCGTCGTACTGGTATACAATGGCTTGATTGTTCATGTACTTGTCGAACCGTCTTTCAAGTAATCCATCCATTCATCCTTCCATCCTTCCTTCCATCCGTTAATATTATTCATCCAATCCATCCAATCCATCCATCCATCCTTCCATCCATTCATCCATCCATCCATCCATCCATCCATCCTCCATCCATCCATCCTCCATCCATCCATCCATCTGCCCCTCCATCCATCCATCCGTCCATCCATCCATCCATCCATCCATCCATTCATTCATTCATTCATTCATTCATTCATTCATTCATACATCCTTCCATCCATCCTTCCATCCATCCATCCATGCATCCATCCATCCATCCATTCTTTCATTCGTTCATTCATTCATTCATTCATTCATTTATTCATTTATTTATTTATTTATTCATTCATTTATCCATCCTTTCATTCATTCACTCATTCCTTCATCCATTGATTTACTCCCTTGTTCATTCGTCAATTCATCTTTTAAGAAGAAATGCGTTTCTACCTGTCGAACCCATTCACATATATTCACATATATTCATTCATTAATTCATTCATTCATTCATTTTATCTTTATTACGTAAAATTTATCTTCCCTCATTTATCTTCTCTCATTAACCCCCCTCTCCCTTATGGATTGAAATCACTGATGACTTGAAGTTGTGACTGTCTCGACATTTATTCATTTATTTTATCGTTTTATTTGTTTGCAATATAAATTCAAATGACTTTAAGTCAATGATGAACTTATAGCGAAACGGCTCTGGCATTTCTTAATTGGGGAAGGGCTGGCGAATTTAGTAGCTAATATAAATATAAATAAGTAAATAACCATCGATCATACAAAGGCAAAAGTACATAATGGTACTTCTATATATGGCGTTTTGTTTTTCATCAATTTCTTCTTTTCTCTCTTTTTATCTGAACTGCAATATTACACTTATTAGTACATTATATTTATTAGTAACCTTGCAACTAAACTTGTAGTAGGGTTTCCTAGGCTTAAACATGCCTATTTGTGAAAAGAATCTAGCTAATTGACCTAAACTCGCTGACTTGCCCAAAACCTCAACAATCATTATTTCCCTATAAATATTTGAAAAACACAGGAGAAAGGCTTCTAGTAGTTTCTCATAAGGGGTTGCTAAGTCCCGGCCAATCAATCGCCAATATCATGTTGGGTGAAGTGTTGTCAGCGTTTGGCCACCGTGTTGGATGAGGCAACATCATATTGGGAGGCGTTGGCTGAAGTTTGATCAGTGTAGAAATTTCACCGGACATTTCAGAATGTTGGCTGTTTTCGGCCGCCCGTGCGAAGAGCAAATGTTGGCTACACATGCGTGTTAAGAAAGGCGCTCGCTTTTATCGCAGAACAAACGAAGCAAGACAGTATTCAAATTCTTTAAAAAGCAAGCTAGTAACAAATCAATGATTTTTTGACATAGAAAGTACACGGTAACGAATCCAAATAAGAAATTTTTGACACTAGTTCCTGGCTCAATCGAAACCAGTATTTTGAAACGAATGTTGGCTGAAATGTTGGCTATGTCTAGCCACCCCTCCTCTAACGGCAACCAACAAGCTAAAAGAAGTTGAGCGAAACATAGGATGTAATGCTGGCAGCGTTGGCCTAGGTTTTATAACAAAAATGAGACAACATGTGCCTCTTTCTTAGTTTCCTGTAATTGTTCTTTTTATCTATGTATCTCGAGGCTTGAAACTCATTGACAGTGCAATTTTTTAACTCTGTGATTTTATGGTAAAGCTTTCTTCCTTTTCAGTGCTGATGATATAAATATTATATACAGTTATATTAATTCCACCGAATAAACCACGACTTTTTTCTAAGATATGGAAAGATATCGAGTCAGATGCAGCACTGGCTGACCCTTCATTGCTAAACAGATTTCTCCTCCTAACATTTGCGGTATGTTTTCATCATAGTAATGATAAATTCATTACTTTCTCATTGATTCGTAAAAGTTAATGTTTATGAGGTTATTAGTTTGTGATGTAATCTAATCTTAGGAGATCTTGATAATTAATTCAAGAGCGTGGAAGATGAACTGAATTTATTTTGTTTTTCAAGGTATTCGTGTTATTACTTGCTTGAATGGTTCTAATGGTTCTCGTATGTTTCTTCACAGGATTTGAAGAAATATCACTTTTATTATTGGTTTGCATTTCCTGCACTGATCACAGATGAAAATGCAACGGTGAAATCTACAATGGAGATAAACAAAGTTTACAATGAAAATCAGGTAATTTCTTAGTTTCGCTGAGCTCGAAAGGAATAATTTCATGTATAATAAAGGTATTATAAGTAATGTAAGACCAATGTAGAAGTGGCTCAAGCCACTCTAGCTTGATCCCTGTCTGTTTTCAACCAGTCTATCGACGCTTTTCCGAAAGCGTTTAATAATAGAATGAATTTTTCTCTATTAAGATCGCCCATGAATACGGGCACAATGTCTTTAGTGAAGCAATTGAGTTTTCACTTACATAAAATGAACCTGAGAAAAAGAAAAATACTGCTGATTTAAGAAGTCAATGTCACTATTACAATAATCAATTCACATTGAGTACTTTTATATGAGTTACATAAAACATCCACAAAACACCCACGGCACTTCAGCATGCCATACTTCATAGATGTGTCATTTCAAATAACTGAATCACATCAGAATTTTCAGGGTTGACGGTTTCGCTTCGTTAATATAGCCTAAGCACATAAAAAAGGTTCTCGAAACTGAAAAGAAATCTAGGTGCTGTTGAGTTTAGCTTAAGGTATCTGGTCTATTTGATCAACGATTTGAAGACTTATAGACTGGACTTAGTATTAGGTAGCTGAGGTACATCGAATGAAATCTATTCCGCGTCTCATCTTTGTTAACCAATGACCCTTGTATTTGTTCAAATTTGAAAAAGGGAACTTCAACTGCCAGCCCCTCTTTGTTGTATCTATAATTATTTGCTGTGAATATCACACAGGCTTTTTGAACAAAAAAGATTCTGCATTGTTAGTTTGCTCTTAATGTTAGTGTCTATAGCATAGCTTCATTTTCTTCTTTCACAGCTGATGTCACTTCAGAATTCATACGATGAGCTGTCGGCACAACTAGGCAAAGGTTGGTGGTCGTATATTTTGTTAGTGTATGCAGGCATTATTCATGACTCGAAAAAGACAGAATGGATGTATGGAGAATTAGCAACCGAAGTTGTGCAGCATGTATACTGTATGACTGAGGAATAACTCTGCACATGATCTATTGTATTGACCTATATTATTTCCAGAAGGCTTCCGTTTATATACTATACTTGCGCAAAGCTATATATTGATAATTTTGTAGGTTATTTGACATAACCAGCACGTAACAGAAAAATTTGCAAAGTGACTGATTTGCTTTATTTAGTTTATGTCTCTCTTTCTCCCGCTTGTTACTAATACAAATAAATACAAATACCATGAAATAGATAAATTTCTGGGATGATTATATTGCTAGTTAGAATCGTTTGCCCCTTTCTCCAATGCTTTTCTCTTGTTTGACCTGCTAACTGATGAAACTATCCGAACAGAGTCAAACTCAATTAGTTTTATTGAACATTATGATGACTGGAAAGCTACATTTAATTTACTTTTTGTAATTTCACAAATATGAGCTGATGAAACATGATTGAAACGTTGACTGTGAAGAACTACAGCCTTTTGTTTAAGCCTGCTAATTTGTGTTTTTCAATTTTTTCAGATCCAGCCTTTTTTCTTGTCAAATTGGGCACCGATAGGATACAACTAGCGGAATTGAAATCATTTTCAGCATTTTACAACGATAACTGTGATGAAGTGAGTTGATTTATATACTGCTTATTTTATAAAAGAACTGTAATATTAAAAACCACTATAGTATTAGAAACTTTACTGGAAAGCAAAGATTTTCTCACTTTCAAAGTAGATCGATATGAGTAGTTAGAAAAATATAAATGTGGTTTGGTTTTGTATAAAAGTGCGAGCCAGTCAGACGACTGAAGCTGGACTGTTTTTGTATATTGCAGGATTGAAATTCGAATTATATTATCTATCAACCTTGTTCTGATTTGCTCATTTCGATCCACGTTCGCTTTTCTTCACTAGTTATTCAACTCCATTGCTGACGGTTCCTACTCTTAATTATGTCAACCGATGAATCATATACTTGAAATAACCTCTTTGGTTTTAGACTTTCAAAATGTTTCGCAAGACTGTTTCCTCAAATTTCTTATTAATTGTTGTACAATCTTTAAAGACCTTCGTTACCATTGGAATGCATTTTCTGCTGTCTCCCCTATGTCTCCTACGTTATCATCGTATTTTATTTTTCTAGCTAACGGTAGGATTTGCTGACCCTAGCAGTTTGGAAGAAAATCCTGGTTGGCCACTGAGAAATCTATTAGCTCTTATTTCTTATCACTGGTAAGCTCTCGCTTCTTTTCGATTCTTAAAGCTTGTTTTACTAAGACCCCGTTTACACTGTGGTGGATGAAGCCGCATCAAAAGTTGTTCGGATCAGCCTTGAGTTTACACTGTAGTTCGCCTACGAAAGCAGAAAACTTCAGTGCTGATTGCTATCCGGCATATGTAAACTGGGTGATCCGAACAAATTTTGGTCATTTGCACTCCTGAGCTACTAATAATAATAGATCAGATGTATTTTGACCAATAAGTTTTTGAAATCCATTCAATCATTCGCAATTTTAGCATATCAGAAATAGTTTTAAACACAGTGCATAATAATATTCGTAGCTAATAAACTACGATAATTTCGTAGCTAATAAAAAATTTACTATGAATGATTATTCAGTTTTGAGGAAGGAAAATTCAGCTAACAAATAGGTAAAGTGCTACAGCTTCGTGAAATTCGTTGCAATTCAATTAAAACTGGAACGTTTTCTACAAATCATGAAGTATTACACATGCTATGACCTGCGCTGCCAAATTAGAGCGGCACAGTGTAAATGGTGATCAAAGCGCATCAAAGTTATCCGCCGCAGTGTAACGCAAGGCCGATCTGAGCAACTTTGATCTGCATAACTATTATCAGGTACAGTGTAAACGGGGTCTAAGTTCATAGGATCAACAGGTCTAAAATAGTTGGAAAATAAAGCCCTTATATGTCATGATGTTTGAACTTTGAAATAACTCATCATGTTTAGATTAACCTTATGGGTTTTACTTCAAATTTAATTGATATTTTTTCTCTTTCAGGGGAGATTGTTACAAAAAGTTGACGATCTTGTGCTACAGAGACAGGGTTAGAGATGGTAAAAGAGACATTAGTCACAGTCTTGTATTGGAAATGGACAAACTGCCTGATTTCAAAGCTTGCAAAGGTATCATTAAGTTTGTTACCGTATTGTGGACAAACTAATTTGCGTTTAAATAATAAATTGCGAGGAACAACACAATTTATTATGTTTCTCGCAATTTATTATTTTATCGACTTGCTTCGACACAAGCATCTTGGATCCGGCGGACAGCCTGTTGCCAGTCTTTTTCTTCGGATTATTATAATTTGCATTTGTTGTATATTTTACATGTTCTATTTGGTTTTAAAACGCATTTCAAAACACAAACCCTTGAAAGACAATTTTAAGATAAGAAGCTTCCCTTTTGACAATAAGTCGTCAGAAAGGGTGCAAGATATATGTATGATAAATATTGTTCAATATCATTGTCGTTTTAACGCACCATTCTTTCTAAAGATGCTTTGTGAAACTTTAAAACTCTGATAACTTTGATGATATCTAATCAAAACTTTTAGCGTAGTATACTCGTGGGTGGCATTAAGGAAGCTGGTGCGCAATTTTCCATCTTCGAAATTATCTAAAGACTGCGAGCATGCATGTCAATGTGCTTATATCATATGATAAGTATTGTTGCAAACCAAAGATATAAGAACCAAGAAATCACTCTCCAAATTCGACTGGAAATATTCGAATATTTTTGTATCTAAGATTGACGTTTTTACCCAGGTCGGTCGATATGTAGATATAGGATGTAGATTTAGATTAAGTTTACCTGTACACTGAATTATCTCAAAGATTTGTTGTTTTGTTGATTAAACAGAATGTCCAAAAGTTGTTGGCTGGGAAAAGAATCAGAAACAAAAAATGATACCAAGAATGGTGAATCTGAGCTCAACCATGGATCCTGTAAAGTAAATTTTCTTCCGTTCTGTATTTTTCAAAAATCTGTCTTCTATAGAAGTGAACGTATAGACTGGAGATTAGAGATTATGAATGTGATATTTTGCCTAATAGGGTAGTATTGTTTTTTCAGCTATATGTCCTACCTGTTCATGTGTTTTAAGGTTGAAACGTTCTTACCAGTTCGGAGCCATAGGCATATATTTTACTGGACACAAAATAAACTTGTTCCGTATATCGGTACACAAGTTAACATTCGAAATACCAACTAAACTATTTAATGCTATTGATTTTCTTTTTTGTGAAACCTGCATCTTATGAAATTCTTCAATAGCAATATACGCCACAATTCTTGTTATTTAACAATAAATATAAGGTACTAAAAACCGTTCAAAGCCCGTTTACCCTCAACCAGGGCGACACCCCTCTAGATACCGTATTTCCTCGAACAAGCGCCCCTATGGATTTAGCTAACCATCAGGTTGGTCTCTGACACCCCTTTAATAATACAGGCACAAGCTCTTGATGAGATGAAACAAAAGACAGCTTTTGCTATTTGCTACAAACTTGGTTTTCTTCAGAACTTTAGTTCATAAATTTCCAAATAATTGCTCCTCTTTAAGACTAATTTTTAAATATGTGCCGCTTTACAGTAATTCTTTTGATTTTTTGTTCGACTTCTAATATCACAAGGGTTCAGAAAAGAGATGTTTTATTTTTAGGCTTGCTGAATCTGCAGTAGATTTGAATCTTAAATTGATGAGGTGGCGCCTTGTACCTGATATAAATCTAGAAAAGATTGCCTCAACTCGATGTCTGCTTCTTGGTAGTGGCACCTTAGGTTGCAATGTTGCAAGAGGATTAATGGTAAGAATTTCCCAATATATTCGGTGTGTAGCAGGATTGTTTGAAATACGTTTGTTTCAGCATATTAAATTTGTAATTGTACCTTCAACAAGAAGATGTGGAAATTTTTGTTTCATTACCACTCCTGACAATTTCTGATGATTTACCGCAAATAAAATAAAATTCAAATAAAATTCAAATAAATTCATACCAACAATCCACCTTACAAGAGTAATTTTAAAGTCCTACTTATTTGTCAGTGTCTCTCTCTGTTGATTTTTATCTGAGTTTCTTCATATTTTAAGGCTTATAAGAAGTGAAATATTTTTCTCTTTATGAAGTAACCGTCAACAGTAATCAACTGTGTATGTTTATCAGTACTTTATGTCCTTGATAGTTCTAATTTATTCTCTTTGTTGACAGGGCTGGGGCATTCGAAAAATAACCTTCGTAGACAATTCAAGAATATCTTACTCAAATCCAGTCAGACAAACACTTTTTGAATTTGAAGATTGTAAAAATGGTGGCAGACGCAAGGCAGAAGCTGCATCTGATGCATTAAAGAGGATCTTCCCTGGAGTGGTATGTATGTCACTAGAATTCTTAAGTATTCTTCTTTGTGCTGCTATCTCTTGAGGCCTGCGTTTCAGAAGTCAAGTTATATCATGAGTCTGCTACTGTTTTCATTCCTTTAAGTACTGCTGGCATTACAATTTAATGAATAGTGGTTAGGCTCATTAGAAAAACTTCTAATCTATTAAAATCAGATTTTGTTAAAGAATAGTATTCTTTTCTAGTATCGGATTTCCTATATATATCGGGTGCATGAGCTGCAGCTACATGTTTTGAAAGTTTTTATATCATTATTTGTATGATACAGCATCTAATCCACTACTAAGGGTGCGTTCTTTTGGAACCTTTTCTGTCTGTTATTTTCTTTCGAGACTCCCGGGAGATCGAGAGCCCGTTCGTTCTTTTGGAATGTCGGGAAAATTGGAGATTTGGAATGCTCTAAATGACACCTAAGCTTAAAGAATTTCGCATACTTGGTAGAGATTCTCGTTTCAAACCAACTTATTAAGTTATTCTGAAGAGATAAATTACCCAAAAACGCACCCTTACTCTATTGCTGTGATTCCATTATAGGATTCATCATGGCACGATCTTACGATACCGATGCCTGGACATGCGATAGGAAGCACAGGTTAAATTTTGCATTTTACATTTCATTATAATAACTTTTTATTTGCAATGACAAAAGTTGCTTCATGTTGGTTTATTTGTAAAATGCTAACTTATCTGAAAATAAATTCAGCAGAATTTTTTTTATTGACAGTTGTTTGTTGGTAAATCTTTTGACGTAACAAAGAACACAGTAATCCAAATATAAGGACTGGTACTTTTAAGCACCCTTAGCTTAAATATTTTCGTTGTAAAATTTCAAACAGTACTTGAAAGACTTATTAAGTACTGTTAGCTATTTATGTTGCTTTAAAGATTGAATAAAGTATCTGAAGAATTCGTCGGCCACGGTTTTAATCCAGTACGGGCTAGATGATTAGTCTCCTATGGTCTGCTCTTGGTTGCTGTTAAATATATTTTCTTCCTTGCATTTTGTGACATATTGTAACCTAAAATTAAAGCTTTGTAAGACTAGGTTAAGTGTAAGAAAACCTCACCTGACACCTCAAACAGTCAGCTACAGACCGGTTTCGCCCAATTTCAAGGCTCATCAGTGCAGACTAAGACAAACTGTCAAACATGAAGACTAACTGTCAAACATGAAGATTCTATTCGCCGTTTTTGCCGCCTTGGAAAACATCTTCATATCAAAATACCAGTCTGCTCGTTCTTAATTACGATAATCAGCGGGAAGATAGTAAGGAACACTAGGATGTGGTATACCTTAACAATGTTTAAAGTACTGTTCAACTCAAGAAGTATTTTTTTTGTGTTTTTTAGAAGATGAAGAGAACCGTATCAGAAAAGATGTTGAGAAATTAGAGCAACTCTTTGATGATCATGATGTTGTGTTTTTACTGATGGACACAAGAGAAAGTCGGTGGTTGCCAACTGTTATGGGGGCAGCGAAAAGAAAGGTAGAAGATTTCTGCTTGAAATAAATAATACCTGTCGAATTATTTTATTTCATATGCCTTTTGACGAATGTCAACCATAATGGGGTTTCCCTAAAATTTCAAAATATAGCTAGAGATTCAATACCGACTTTATATAGAATCCAAATTTATTCAAAGTTTCAAATTGTAGATGCAAGTTTCACTGCCCTAGTGTTGAGTGTTTGAATTATTGATTTTATGAGAACTCAAAGTTCAACATTTTATAAAGGGGTAAACAAGTTGCGGTAGAAATTTTCAGCCACTGTGACGGTGAGCTCGAATAGAATCTTAAAGAGAATAGACAAAAGTAAAGTTGCCGTTTTTGAGTCTACTACTAGCCTAGGGCTACTCAGTCGACTTTACACTTTACCCCTGGTATGGATGCATTAGCATATAGCAGGGTGCATCCACACACGGCGCTCATAACTACCGACCAGGTACCCATTTATACACCATTTATACATTTATATGGAGAGAAGTACATTTGTGTTAACAACTTGCCCAAGGTTGTTTTCTCTGCAACACAAGTGGAAAGACCGTGTCTCGAACCCACAACATTTTCGTTGTGAGTCCAGCAGGCTAACCATTGCGCCACAGAGACCACGCGAAGGTTCGCTGCATGAGGACAAAGCGGCTCTTTTGAATTCCTGCACAAAAGGCGAATTCCTGCACAAATTTAGCTATTCTTTTTGTATTCAATTTTGATTGATGGTCGGCTTAGGCCACTTTCCTTATACATGTGAATTTCCTTTAACTAACCTAAATTTTAAACAACAATGGAACAATTAAATTGGAAAATGTATTATGCGTTAAACTACTCTTTCATCTGTATGTATCCATTTTCTTTGCATTGTTTTCCTTAGATTGTTATCAATGCAGCACTTGGTTTTGATACATTTATGGTGATGAGACATGGATTAAAGCGTGAAGAAGGTGCCAATGTTGGTTCGCAAGAGACATTCACTTCTAAGAATGTCAATGTACCTGGAGATCGACTTGGCTGCTATTTTTGCAATGATGTTGTTGCACCGGGTGATGTAAGTAAGGTAGGCTGCAAAAATCACCATAGGGCAGCCAAATTAGTTTTCTTTTTTAGCTCAGTTTAGAGGTTTAGATCATAAAGTAGAAGAGCAGATTTGATTATCAGAGTGTTTAGGTAACGCATAATGGAGTATTTCTTGGCTACCAAGAATTTCTAGGAATGTTCTAGGATTCCTATTTCTCACACTATAGTGGTTTTGGTTACTTGAGTAGTAGTGTCTTAACTAAGGCGTATTTGTGTGCATTTTTTGACACATCATCTATTCATCTTCATGCTATCATTGTTTTATTTTGTAAAACGAGAGTATTAATAATAATTATGATAATATACGTTTTGTTGTTTATGAAGGTGGCACTTTTATCCCTTCCGTAGGTAGCTCTTTTACACCCTTATGTAGGCTTAATAACTACAATTCGTGTGGTAGAATTTTATAAGAGAGCAATGGTGGCCAGGTCAGAGGTTTTTAGGCATTTCTCAGAAGCAGGTCATCGTCGATAGGTTGTAGAGATTACTGGGTAAGAGTTTTCCGGCAGTTTCAATCGGATACTTTTGCACCTTAGTTTTAAACTTGTGGAGACTTCATACTCACTTGCTTCTATTTTTTCTTTGTTGGGTTTGGTTTTCCTTTTTTCTTCATTTTATGCCTGCCATTTGTCTGTCTGTCTGGGTGTTTTGGGATCTATGAGTTTTTTTCTTTCCGTTTATTGTCTTTCATCTTTGCGTAATAAAAGAAACTTTTTTGACTCAAATCAAAAAATGCAAAAACAGAATGATTTTGTTTCGCTCCTTGAAAATTAATTAGGATTTTTCTCATAATCTTGTTTGGTCTCAGTTTTTCAGCAAACCATGAAAAACAATTTTTATCTTATCTTTCGCAGAAGTATAGTTATTCAGCGAGCATTTGTTGTATAAAGTATGTATATCTGTAGACTAGTATACCCACCAGCACACTTGAACATTTTGTCAGCAATATTTTTTCTTCTTCTCCTTGACGTTGTTTCGATTAATTGCGTCGGTCACCTCTTCTTATAAGTTCCCTATTTCCTGTGATATCCGCTGTTATGTTACGTTCTTACAATGCTCCTTCGATGTTAGGTTAGTCCTCCATCTTGTTATTTGCTGTTCTTGGTCTTTCTCGGCCACGTTTACCTTTCACTGCTAAAAAAATTATTGAAACCAATTTAAATGTCCGAAACACTGGAAGGAAATATATAAAAAACATACATAGAGAGGAGGAACATGAACATGGACTTAACATAAAAAAACCAATGTGATGAGAGACTCGCACGTCGTCTATTGCACTCAATCAGTAAAGAGGGCATTAGGATTCAACGATAAAAAAGATTCAAGAAAAAGTTCATGTTTATCGATCTTTCACGTTATCTTATCGAAGATATAGCTTGTAGGCAATTTATCGAAACTTTGTTTTAAACGGCCCCTCCAGTCAAAAATTTTCATTCTTGGAATAGATGCATTTCAACCTCCTGATTCCGAATCTGCAATTAATTTCTCCGTTTCTTGTACCAAGTATTCTGTATTGAGAAAATATTTTTGGAGAAAATTTGGGAGATTGATGCCAATATTCGTATACGGCCACAACAGGTATCGAACCAAAGATAATTGGCTATGTGCGCCATTGCTCCACTATCCACAATGACTGAAAAACTGAAAACGGACTCTCCATTACTCTTAGTCGTAACAAAGGTCAAGTTTGATCATACCAATTCCTTATCTTTGTTGATCGAAATATTGCTTTCCCAAAAATAACTTCCTATATCCCAACACCTACCGTCTCGTATGCATTTCGTATATTATAAACATGGCAAATGTGATTTGTATGACTATTTATTACCTACCTATATATTATCTTTCAGTCAACAAGAGATCGCACCCTGGATCAGCAGTGTACTGTATCAAGACCAGGCATATCAATGATGGCAAGTGCATTGGCTGTTGAACTTCTAGTCTCCTTACTGCAGCATAAAGATGGGTATGGCTTCATGCTTATCATGTCTTGATATATCTATCAAAACTTAATATCCACCTTACCTATTAACATTTAAGGGGACGTGTATCCGAGGGAGGGGGTGTAAGAGGAAGGCGGCTATATTTGTATTCACATCAAATTTTTTGTATCAGGACCATCTATTACGAAAGGACATAATTTGAATTTGGGAATGTCTAATATGGAAATGAAAGAAAATCAAGTTAAAGGAGGCCTTATTTCTAAATTCCTCTATAATTTTTAAACCTTTGAGTTTGTGCTAATTATTTACCGAAAACAGCCACTGGTTAAAATAAAGAACCCTGTTTTAGAGGGGCGTTTATTAGAAGGGCACATTTGAAAGATGCGGAAAGACGGGGATTTACATAATTCAAGATTTAGAGGTGGATTCAATCGGGGAAGGGGGGGGGCGTTTAAAAGTAGGGTGCGTTTAATCTAAGGTACATTACTGTAATTCAAGTGCAATGAAAAGTTCTATATTTTTTTTCAAATATTAAAGTACAATACTGTAGATTATTTAACTGGAAAGAAATTACATTACAGTCGTTATATGTTGCTAGCCACAAAATTTACAATTTGTCCACAAAACGAGAGTTTTACGTTGACGATGTTGTTTTTCTTAGTGGATACGCTGCCGCAGATGTAAGCACTGCTGAAGATTATTTTGAAAGTGAATTTGGTACTACTCTTGGGATTGTTCCACATCAGGTATACTTCACAAGTTTGGTTTCCGTATTTACTCCAATGGGTGCCCCTGTCCGAAACAGCGCCACTTTCGAATTTGCGTCCCTATTTTTTCAATTAATAATTCAAATAAGGTGCCTCCCTCGATTAAGCCCCTTCCCCAGTTATGAAATAAAATTCTTGCTGAGAGAACAATTTTGGACAGGCTCTTATTAGGAAACTAATGAGAGAGGTATTAAGAAAGTAATTAATTGTTATCGTAAATATCATATGATTTACACCGTTCGCTTTCACTTTTTAAGCAGTTCCATTCTTGTAGATATTTTAGCATATTTGTGCTTTGAACTTTGTCTGAATTTACGATCTATTATTATTTTCAGCTGCGTGGATTCTTATCAAGATTTCAAGTGCTTCTTCCATGTAGTCTCGCTTTTGATTGCTGCACAGCATGTTCTGATGTGGTAAGCTTGATAACACACCAATATCAAAATGCCGTTACTCTTTAACAGCTTTAGTTTTGTATATAAGTTATCGCTGTACCGATGTGGTTGATAAAAGAAAATATCTAAGCGGAGCTTTCATGTGGTAATGTGGTAAGCTTGATACCACCAATATCAAATTGCCGTTACTCTTTAACAGCTTTACATTTGTATTTAAGGTACCTTACGGTAACGATTAGGCTGATCAGAGAAAACATCTGACTGGACCTTTCATGCATTGCTCTATCAATTGAGATGCCTCTAGCTAGAATTGGGTGCATCTTTTACAGCTTTAGTTGAATTTCCTTTAGCTAGTCTAATCTATTCTGGTTGGAAATGTCTCTTTCTTCGCTGTGAACTATTTCCATTGAAACATTTGAAACATTTTTTAGTATTACTACATCCCGATTACCACATCAAAGCTCTTTTAAGCTCATTTTCTTTTTATTTTTCATGACACTGTTCTTGTCGTTTTAAAGTACATCTTTGTTGTCAAAGGTTTTGCCACTATGTTTGAATGTTAATTAATTAACACTCGCACAGAGCCACGTCGACCCAACTGGAGATGGATATCTCTGCTAGCGTCGATAATAGGGTTTGAGTTTGCAAGTGTTCCCAACTGTAGCCAGTAGCTCAGTTGGTAGAGCGTCGGACTAGAATTCCGTGGTCGCAGGTTCAAATCCTGCCTGGCTCGAAGTTTTAACTTCGAGTTGGGTCGACGTGGCTCTGCGCGAGTGTTAATTAATTAACACATCTTTGTTGTGTTTTCCTGACAGGTTGTAAAAGCCTATAAGGAAGAAAGATTCGATTTTTTATTGAAAGTATTCAATGTACCGAAATATCTTGAAGATAGAACGGGTCTTACCAAGTTACATCAAAGCACAATCGAAGCTGAGGTTAACAATTTTTTTACCTTTTATCTATTCTATTCTAACTTCAATTTTCTAGAATCGATGACTAGATGTATGAAAAACGTTTTAGGAGTATTTTTGTAGATTGTTACAAAGATACTTAGACGGAACTGATGACAATAACTTGTTTCTTGTGCTTTAGTCATGATGGGTCTGCAACTTTGTAGTAGCTGATAAGTAGCTGCTAACTGAACCACCCAGACTGCCAAGAATCTCTTCAAATGAACTGAAAATACAGAAAAGTAATCTTCGCATTTCAGCAATGTTTATCATATCGACGCACTGGTTTTCTGCTTTTGGTTTTTATATTTTCATGTAACAACGAGTTACTTCGGTGAACGAAGCCGATTAAATGTCCTTTCTGTAAGTTGAATTATGAAACCGTTTGCCGTCCAGGGTGGATATTCGAGACATAACGTATTTTTCTCCAATCAACGCTCCGTTAAAAATCTTAAGACTCTATTTTAACGAGAGAAACTGGATCCAAGCTCTTTTCCAACTCGTTAACGCTAGGAGAATTGGATCTGCTCCGATACGATGCAGAAATATTTCACGGCTGTATTTTTTTAGTTGAAGCAAGCGCCATGCTTTTTTGCTGCAAAACTGCTCAATTTTTTTTTCTTTTTATCAGGGCAGCATCTTGAGGGGGGGGGAGGGGGCTAAAGCAGAAAATTCGATTTCTTTTCGAATAATCGCGTGTTCTAGTAGGCTTTTTTCATTGCCTTTTAGTCACGTTTCGTATCCGTAGCAGCTTTGATCGGGATCTAAACAGAGCCAGAGACGAGCTGGCTCTACTTCTGAACAGGTACAGAACTGTTTCTGAATGGGGCCAGAAATGATACGGATCCAGGAGATTACGTGTAAGCGAAAGGCTTTTTGGAGCCAAAACTGCCATTGGAACGGCCCGGGACCGATCTTTAGTTCTTCTGTGTAAACGAGGGCTAAGATGTTTTACAAACGCCCTGTGTGTTTTTTAAGTGTTTATTTTAGAGAGGTTACTTAATCTGCCAATTTGGGTATTATATCTTGGGTACTGGCAATTAATGATTGTTTGTAATAATATTACAAAAAAAATAAAACAGTAAACTAGAATTTGTTTGCTTTCTAGATTCTAGAATGGACTGATGAAGAAAGCGACGATGACAAAGAAACATAATAAAAAAATTATTTTCAACATTCCATATTTGGTAAAACTTAGAAGTAATCCTGCCAAAATCTTTAAATTTATATTTTTAATAATTAACCTAATTATCGCCAAATTCATTTGGTATCCAGTTTAACTAAATTGTATATAGAATCGAGGAATTGAATTGAAATGAAACTTTTTGCAAGTAGCTTTGCGGACCTTTCTTGGCTGCACACATTCGTTGACAACTCAGGTGTTTCGAGAGACACAGACATTGACCCAACATTAGGATTATGTCCAGCCTAAGCTCTTCGTTGGTGAACAGCGATGGTGGCCCAGATGAGGTACTTCAATATGTAGACATACTATGGACGTGCCGCTCATATGGATAGGTTTTTTCGACTGAAATTCTCTACACATGGGTCTGATATTCTGCTTGATTCTGGTCGATGGGTTGGTATTTTAGGATTTTTTTACCAATAGTTCCCATTATTATTTACTGCATAGTGGCTGACAGCCTTTCTACTTTGCTTTTTGATTTCGAAACGATAACTTAGCAGCAAAAACAGAGCTCGGGTCACATTGATTGCAAATAATCGCCGTCAGATTTGATTTTGCGAGACTTTGCGTGAATTCTAACACTGTAAAAGTGTTTCTAAAATCAACTAAATTCATACACAAGGGCTTGAGCTTTCCCGATTTGCATGCAAATGGGTCAGAAATCCTCGAAAATCCTATCATACAAATGGGTAATTTTCTCAAAGTCCAGATTCACGTCTAATCATGGCCACATTGAAGTACCCCCCATCCCTGGGGATGTTGGCCGATTTTATAGCTTCATAAGGAAGAGCAACTGGACTGGTCACTTCTTGACCGTTCTTCCTTTAAGCTTTTCATAAAAGTTGCCTGATTAAAAGTAAGGGAACACAAAGGGATTCCATGTTCGTAATGTCTTTATCTGTTTTATGTTTATTCATTTCAAAGGAAGGATGTACCACTTCATAAATCTCGTAAACCTTGTCGATAAATCTTCGTAAATCTTACAAATCTTTCGAGTTTCATAAATCCTACAAATATCACGTAAGTCTACCGAGAAAGAATCCAGTCGTTTTTACAGCAATTATCGAAGAAATTTTGCATAGCAAGTTTCGAAATATCTAGCAGAAATGGAGAAATCCTTATATAAATCGTTGTAAATCTCAATAAATCCCACAAAAGGCAAAGAGATGCCTCCATATTCTTTAAGGGTGTAGTGTGTTCTTATAAAAAGGAAAGAGTGTAGGGATGCCTTCATGTGTGAAGGGCAAGGGAGCAAAGCAAACAGTGGCGTTTCCAGACTGAAAATACCGGGATGGACTGAAATTCTTGGGGGTTTGGGACCACGCCCTTCAAATGCTCGGAAAAGTTGGCCAACGCCCATTCTAAATCTTCTTAAGATGAAATAGAAACAAGCAAAGATCAACTATTTACTACTAACTTGCAAAAATTATCCCACTGGTAGATATGACAACGACATAACAAGGACGAAAAGTTTTTGAAATTTACTGTATGCAAAATCAAAGACCATGATTTTGTGACAGTCTTTTTGATTGCTAACAACGCAAGCTCATGTGATGTTTCACACGATGATTGCACCAATGCATAAATGTCGGGAGAAGTGTGCTCATTTCACTTTTCTGAAAATCTAGCCCCCCCCCCCATGAATATTATTACGAATTTCGACGAATTGGAAAATCGATGTCTGAAGGAACTGGGATGTCTACCACATTCAACCCCGTGGTGACGCCACTGAAAGCAAACATTGAGAGGGATGCACACCGTTTTCCGGCGTTTTTCTCAATAAGGGACTATCCACCCTCTCGTCGCTGGCCCTTCTTCCTTCACTCCCTCCACTCCCTCCTTAGATCAGAAAAATGGAATGTTACACTTAATGCACACATTTTTTCATAAGAACATCTTGCTTCTTTCTAAGCCTGCGTGTGTTTTATCTTTGGACAGATTTGACCATATTGCCAAGGCCAACCCCTTCCCTTTTCCAAAACATGCTTTTATTATTTATTCCACATTCCTTTTTATTATATGCTCCACATCAGCTCCTTTGAGTTTCCAGACTTTTATTAACCTGCTTTTTCAAAAAAAAATCCGACACAATATCATAAGATACATGGTCTAAAGCTAGCAAAAAATCAAAAAGTTAAAAAGGTAATGAATGGTAAAACATGATAACAGAAATATACAATAGAATAGCGTTCCTAGGGCTTCACGCCTGCAAACTTTTTTTGGGGTTCAGCTCCTGGACCTCCTGACTCAAGTAGTTTCTGAGGTAGGAGAAAGAATTGAATGGAATCTCAGGCTGATGTTTCTTATAAAGATTGTTCTTATATGTAATGGTTTATCATTGTTCATGCAGTATCCTACTAAAAATAGACTGCAGTACTAGACTATACGTTTTTTCATAAGATGGCTTGGCTTCAATTTCAGCCTGCCTGTTTCTTATTTTCAAAGCGATTTTTCATTAACTTGTCATCCCCTACCCTTCTCAAAAACATGTTTAAAATGCGTTTCCAGGCAAGGGCTGGGCTTACCCTGGATGGGCTTTACGCAGGTGAACTTTGCTTGTGCGTATGCGCTTATGCGCATCTCAAATACATAGTTTCGGAGACAGCAAAAAAGTTTGACGTAAATTTCAGCCTGTTGTTTCTTATAAAGGTTGTTCTTATTTCATTTCATTTCATTTCATTTCATTTAAAGGGTCCCCTTCAGCAACAGCTGGTTTTCAAGGGGCCCTTAAAATAAACTATAAGAAACTTACAATGTTAAAAATACTCATTTAAATAAATTCTAATCCATTATACTGTATTAACGAAAACTAAATAATCAAAATTAAACAGGGTTACTCTAAATAGCTAGAAATGGAATTTTTAAAACTATTTAGAGATGATGCCTGCTTAGACTCATCTGAGAGGCTGTTCCATAGCCTGCGCCCAGACTCAAACTAATCAAATCAGTAGAGTCTGCGCAACTACGTCCAAAAGCAGCAGTAGCGAAAGCAGGGCATTTTTTAACAGTGTAACTACTGGGGAACGTTCTCCAGTAGGCCCAATGCCTTCCCCAGTAGTGAGCGCGAAAATCATACAATTTCCCCAGTAGTCTCTGGGCCCTTGTCAATTCCCACTTACCCACTTCAAAAAAAAAAAACTGGTAGCTTTAAGTGAAAATGTCTTTAATTATCTACAGCATGTATTTTAGGCATTGGCAGTATTGGTAAAGATATTGTTTGTTTGAGCTTTGCACAAGAACAAAATTTCGACTTCGCGATGACGGTACAATGCATTTGTAGTCAATACAGCCGTCAGTAGTGGACGCCCCAAATTCTAAACCACAGACAAGTAGCGTCAGTCGTTTTTGGACAAATTTTTTACGTTTCTGGACTATCGCGGGCGTCAGGCGATAACTTCCAAGAGATTCAGTTAAATTTTGGTGAAAATGTATCTTCTGTATCTTCTGTTTTCTTCAAAAACTGGGCTGCGCAAATTGTATAGAAGAGTCCTGAAATGATCAACAGAGCAACTCTAGCTACCCAATTTTTCAATTTTTGTGTTCGAAGAATTTCGAACACATTGGTGGGGTGGCGTGTCACTAACTAACTAACTAACTCACTGACTAACCAACGCTTGAACAATGGAAAACGTGTAACAATAGTATAAGCATCTCAACAATGCCATTAGGGCCATTGTCTCGGCCATTTATGCGCAATTTGCGGTTAGCCCTTTGTCGATTTAAGGTCATGTGATAATTTTCTCTTCGCACAAGCTTGATTGCATCTGAGTCATGGCTGTTTACCATTTGAAACTGGCAAATTGCCACCTTTGATTGGTAAATGACATTTCACGCATTCTCAACATTAATCAAAGAGTCTTGGCAAAGAGCGGCAATTTCAAACCAGTTTTCAAAACAAATCTTCATTATTATCATCCTCACCATAAAATCGTCATAATAATAATAATAATAATAATCACCATCATCATTATCATCATCATCATCATGATTACCATCACTATCATTGATAGTGTGGCTGCGGCAAGATCTAAAGGAACTCACCACCACCACAATCACCCCTACAACCATCACCACCACCACCCTATCACCACCACCACAACCACCCCTTAAAACCATCACCACCACCACCCTTATCACCACCACCACAACCACCCCTAAAACCATCACCACCGCCACCCCTATCACCACCACCACAACCACCCCTAAAACCATCACCACCACCACCCTTATCACCACCACCACAATCACCCCTACAACCATCACCAACACCACCCCTATCACCACCACCACAACCACCCCTAAAACCATCACCACCACCACCCTTATCACCACCACCAGCCCCCTAAAACCACCACCACAGCCACCCCTACAACCATCACCACGATCACCTCTATCAAAACCACCACGCCCCTTATCACCACCACCACAACCACCCCTACAACCATCACCTCGACCACCCCTATCACCACCACCACAACCCCCCCTACAATCATCACCACGATCATCCCTATCACAACCATCACAAGCACCCCTACCTTCAGCACCACAACCACCTCTACCACCACCACTACATCCATACTACCACCACAATCACCCCTACCAACAAGCATCATAATCATCGTGGTCATCAACATCATCATCATAACCACCACCATTATCATGATAATCATTATCGTCATTGTTGTGCATACCGATTAACATCTTTCATCATTTGACCGAAATAGCTATATTCAACCAGAGTCGTTCTTCGAACACGCCCATAGGGCCCCTATGTTCTTTTCTTGCACTGTGCTGTATGTCAATTTTCAGATAAACGCCCTTCCTTCTAGCACTTCCAGAAAGTTCATGATTTTGAATTGGGACCCTCGATCACAGGGCTACAATGTAGCGGTTATTTGACGACCCTTATCGCGTTTCAAAGCGCTCGGCGCGTAGTAAATTAACTACAATGGCGAGCGAGAACAGATGTAAATAGAAGTAATGAAACATTGCAGATGTTAACGAGAAGTGAGGAAAGAAAATTACTTCAACAATCTTTGTAAGCATTATTATTTGGAATCTTTTCTACTGTTTTATTTGCTTAGGTATAGTTATTTGCGTTTCATACAACAATATAAGTAGTCATAGTCATAGACATTTGGATAGGGGCCTATCGGCCTAAGTCTATTGTGAATTTGCAGTCAGGAATGTTTTAAGCGGATATGTCGGTTTGGGCGTGTTGGCCTAAGTTCAGTTGAAAATTATTTTGAAAAGCATACTTTCGAGGGAAAATTACTGTTATTCCCAATGAAAATAAGCGGGTTTTAAGGTGAGAGCTTTATCATCTAGATCTAGAGATATCAATCAGAGATTCTTAATTTTAGTTTTCATTCGCTTCTTTTGTGCACTTTCGTTTATCCTTTGTGTTTGTTAGGATACCAACAGTCTCACTTTTTGGTAAATCCGCGACCGATTCTTTCATTAGAATCAAACAAAACCTTTGCTCTACATACGTTTGACATCAAGTTTTAAAGAGAAAATTACAAGACTTACCTAATAAATATACCTACACCATTTTGGCCGGTGCAAAAATGTAAACAAAGAAATGTTAAAACACTTTCACTTTAAAAATATCAAAAATGAAAGAGATAGACAAATGATATTTTCGTTTCTTAGTTTAATTAACAAGTTTCTTACCGGAATTGGGCAAAATAAATTGCTAAGTTGCTGTCCAATGAGTTTTAGTGCATAATCTATTTCATAAACATTTTCAAGAGGCTCAGTAAACACAGTAACACAATAATAACAATGAAAGTAACTGCTTCCCTGGATATAGCAGACTGTTTCTATAAAATATTGCCTTGAGTAGAACATAGCAACTGATTGTATTCAACCAAAAGCCACTGGTGTTGAATTTTTAAGATGGTTGGTTGAATTGGTTTTCTTCAATTCAGTTTTTGAGAATATGGCTATTGTCAAATGATGAATCGTCGTTTCAAGCTCTTATATTTGCTAACTCACTCTAAATGCAAACAGGTTTTTTCGGTTGCAATTTACCTACCATCAGGCATGCATCATCAGAATATATTTTAAATAAAGCTTGAGAATCAAGTAAAAAATAATATTCAACTATACTATCTTGAGAGTTCAATTGCCACCAAAAATTGCATTTTGGTTTTACCTTTTGACTAATTGAAATAAATTATAGAATGAATTTAAATCCAGGCTTCAGGGTAAGACAAAAATATGTACTTTATTTATTATATACTATTTAGTATTAGTGAAAAGTGTTCAATGGTAACTTATGTTATAAACAGAGAAACAATATTTGAAAAATCAACATTTGTTATGCATTTGTCTCAATTTCTTAAAAAAAATTGGGGTACATCACCCTGTTTGCATGTGTTTCAATGATCACAGTATGTATCAATTTTCATCTTTTAGGCCTGTCTAAATGATCATAAGCTTTCAAAAGGTAAATTATCATGATCATTTACACAATTTTTATAAACATGTTTTCAGTCTGCCTGTTTTCTATTTTTCGATTAATTTTGTCCAACTTTTTATTTGTGTATTTTCATATAAGAGAAACTTCTCTGTTTAATTTGTTTGATGCAGTTAAATGTTTCGATTATTATTAGGGCCCAGCATTTCATAACAGGTTCAGAAAGGCTCGAGGTAGAAGCAGTTAGCCACTTATGAACTATTCAAACTATGCAAAATATCTCATTTTTTGCCTACTTTAATATATAAATCCCTTGTTGAGAAGTATCTTACTGTAACAGTCGTTCAGCCTTCAACCCTGACTCTTTGCAAAATTCTATGGTTGCATCTGAGGACTTGGGCTGTGTCTCCTGTTATTCAAAGAGAGTGTTGGGTGTTAACCAATAGTGGGGATCTTTTTCCTTGGCTTATATATCCCAGCTCTGTACAGTGCTTTGGTTGGGAAGCCCTACAGTATGCTGTTCCTCTGACTGATTCCAGTGGCATGGTAACCCTTCTTCCTCCATTTATTGTTTAATCATTTGTGGTTTGTCCCACATCTGACAGTGACAGTGTAATAAGTCCCTCAATTCTTGGTCTTTGTTTCTTTAAAAATTTTTGTGTTTCATTCAAGGTCCTTACCAGTTCAAACAAGTCAGCTTAAGAGAGCAAATTCAGCTTGATAGAAACAAAGCCAGCTTAATAAAATTCAAATCAATTGATCATCAAATTTTTGATACAAAGATGGCCTCTGCAAATGTTCTAAGTGAATTAACAGCACAATTGAATAGTAAAGAACAAGGGAAAAACAGTGAAACTAATGCAAGCAAAGCTAGCAGTGGAAATTCAAAACCTTCTCCAGGTCCAAAACCTACAAATCACAGCAAATCAAATGCAGAAGAGATAACTGTTGTAGAAAGCAAGCCTGATACATCTGATAATAAATCGCCTGCACAGGATAATAAAAAAAAGCAAAGGAAAGGCTTTTTTAGTAGAGTCAAACAATTCGTTAAACGACCTTCAAAAAATAAAAGTAATTCCAAAGAAAATAATAGACGTCTTGATGAAAAACAGAGAACTCAATCAACATCTGATTTAGATTACGATAAACTAGCTGAAGAAGATGAAACAAATCGGAGACTCAGTCTGGGAAGTGATTCCCCCTCTGGAGTTGCAAGTGGAACTGAAAGTCATGAGTCAGATCAGAAACAAAAGGTAAGTGTATTTTGAAGTTTCTATTGTGCCTCTATAGAATAAGACTGAATATTCAATTTCAAGTGCTGCTTAATAGGGAAGTCCAAATAGGTAATCTGTTCATGGAAAGGACTTTCAAATCAATGAAGAGCTACAAGAAATATTTTCAATTTGTCTTATTGATTAAGAAGAAATTTCTTTCAGTTCTTGCTTTATTTAATTCCTTGAACTAGGAATTAGATGTTAAATGATGTTAAAGTTCTGCCAGTGTGGGTTAATGGGTGACTTCAATGTCATCAAGGTAGAGAGTGTAGATAGGGTAGATAGGGAAGGCTAGAGTGGAATGCTGATTTTTTTTACTGAAACTGCACAATTGATAGAGCATACACCTATAGACCTTAAGGTCATGGTTTTAAGAAGTATCATTATTGGATCAATCTCTTTTTTCCTTCAAAAAGTTTTCAGATCTGTATTTGTTTATTACAGGCAGTAGTTATTCGATTATCCGACCTACTCGGGACATAAGAAGATTTTCAAAGTATGTGCAGATAATCTGAGATTCCGGATAATCGAATATATATAGCAAAAACCAGTTACAAACTTGGAAGAATTGCTTTTTAAGATTATTTTCCAAACAAGAAATTCGCCGCATACTAGAGTATTTGAGGTTTTAGAGTGATTTTATGATAATTTCTGCATGATATTTTGATCTTGGAATGGTTTGTACCAAGAAAAATAGAATATTCGCTGAATAATGCTTTCATAGTTGAACACTTTTGAAAGACCGGATAATTGAAGTCTGGTTAAACGAGGGGTCAGATAATCGAATAACTACTGTATTTTCCTTCTTCAAGCATGGTGCACATGGTGTTGCAAAGTTTTTCGGAAGGAAGATGAAGTTACGATCATCTTGGAAAAGCAAATTTAAGGTGGTAAAGAAGAATGAGAGTGCAAGTGAACCTGTCTCTCCTGTGGAACAAAAACCAAGAAAACATATTCAACAAAATGCCTTGCAGAAAGATGATGATATTAAGGAAGAAATTTCAACAATCAGTGCAGTTTTTGCTGATGATTCATTCTTTCAAGTTTCTTTGATTGAAAATGAAGATATCAATGAAAAACAGTTGGGTGAGTTGCTTTTTTCATTATCTTTCTGTGTTTTCAGGTGAAGTTTTGAATATTCTACAGTTTTGAATATCTAGTTACATGTTATCCTTTTTAACTTTGGTGCCCACTTCCACCATGTGGTTTTCATCATAGGTAAGCAACAAATTACAACAGCTTTAACAGAAGACAACTTTGAGTTGTACAAAACTTCAAAATTGCGATGAATAGCGGAATCATTTTCGGGCATACTTAAAAGCTTTTTTCGTCTGAAACTCCTCAGAGTATCAGTCAAATTAAAAAGGCCATTACTAAGTGCTTCGCTGCTGCCAACCCTTGGTTAGTTTTTGGCACTCGGAAAGTTCTACCATCTATTCAAAAGGATTGCGTACCTACCACACAAAAAAGTTTGGTCATTTATGAATTCTCGTGCCAGTGTGATGCCAGGTACGTAGGTCGTACTTCCCAGAGATTAGGTGATAGGATAAAGCAGCATTCGTATGCATAATTTTCGACAAAGAGAGCAACCACCCCGTGGATCTAAACAACAACCTAGTCTTAAACATGATTCTGCCATAGGACAACATCTACTCGATAACCCGATTTGTGCGGAAAATTACAGCGAGGATTTTTTCAGAATCATTGGCAAAGCAAGATCTTTGTTTCACTTAGGGGTTTTGGAATCTGTCTACATCAAAACCAAAAGGCCGGTTCTGTGTAGACAGAAAGAGTTCGTTTTCTCACTTGGACTCTTCAAATAATTCATTGGTCCTCCCGCTGTATCCGACCAGCTGATTGGTGTTTAAAACACAATGCCAATTCAGCTTTTCGTTCTTTCTGATTGGTGCATTTCGAGCCGCATCTAGGTATAAATTCCGCCTTAGTCTATTGTTTTGGTCTGTTTCTGACGTTCATACTCTGAGGAGTGTCAGACGAAAAAAGCTTTTAAGTATGCCCGAAAATGATTCCGCTATTCATCGCAATTTAGAAGACAACTTAATCATTTAAAATTATCTGAATGCCAATATTTCTTCCTGCCCCATAGAACTTCATCCCGTTTTGCCTGCCCATTAAACATTTGCAATATCTAAGGATCATGTTCTTTCTTTTTTTTTAACTGCTACATACTACAAAAGGCTTACATTCAGTGAAACACTTGCATCTCATTTAAAATGCTAGTTCAATTTGTTTAAAACCCAAACCAGTTCAACAAATGTTGCAATGATGCAAAAAAGGGGTTTTTTATACTTTCAAAACACGATTTTTGTAGCAATCAAGAATGACTTGGCTAAACCCAGCCAGAAAAAGACTACATCTACTGAATATTCATATGCACTTAGCAAATTCTCGTTTTGTAGAGCCTTCATAGACCGTATCAGTCTAATAGAAAAATTTTAATTTTGGTTGTTGGGTGGCAACAACCATACGAGTCCGTAAACGCTGTTACCCCTTGGACAAGTCCTGCTCTGAATTTTTTGATTTGATTAAAAGCTGTTCATCTCAAGCAGTCGTCTGATTGGTATTCAGCACAAAATAACAATCAATTGAAGCTGTGAGATCAGACCACACGTGGGAATAATTTCTGACGTTTTGTGAAGACTGTCCGGTGCATAAAATTTTTGTATCATGTACTTACATCACACTTCCGACTGGAATCATACTGCTTCAACGCTAGACTAAATACGTTTGGAAAAAGTCAGAAAATTTTAATCAGTATCATTTTATGGTCCAAGTGGAAGTTAATTTGTACACCTTTACCGTATTGGTATAGTTTTTTTTACCCGTCTTTGGTACTAACAGATTGAAATTTTCTTTTCTTAGAACAATCCCTTGTATTTAGTGATATAAGCGAAGTGAACGAGACTACTCCTTCGTCAAGGAATAGTGCTGCACAGGATAAACTTCGTGTTGCACCACGAGGGAGGCGCAGACCTACACGGTACAACTCACAGGGATCAGTAGTCAATAAAACTGCAGAGAAAATTGAAATAGTGAGTGACTCAGAAACAAATCCGATACAGACCACTGCAGATGTTACAGATACCAGAAAGTATAGCAACTCAAAGCCTGTGAAAATGGATGACTCCATCACTGAAGAGATTTCAAATGACATGGAACTGAGTGACACTGTTATCATCAAAACACCCGAGGACAGAAAGATCTTGTCTGAAAAAAGCCAACATCAGGTGTCATCAGATGATGAATTCGGATCGTGGGAGCATCTGTCGAAATCAAAGAGCAACACAAGTTTAAAAAAAGAAGAGAGTCCTCTGCCGACCACACAGAAAGACACTGTTATAAGAGAAGAGGAAGTTATATCAGCTAAGTCTGTAAGTAGTCATAGTCCTGAGGGTGAATCCCGCGATAAGACTCAGCCAGAAAAACTTGCTCAAGTGGAAACGAATGTTTCAAAACCAAATAATATATTGCAACTTGAAAGCAAGGAGAATGAAAATAAAAATATTAATGCGAAACCTGAAGTATTGAAAAAACCTGAAATCAGAAAAAAAGAATTTGTGGCAACTGACAACTCTAAAGCTGAAGGAAAGCATGAAGATGAAAGTGACAAAAAAGAAGAAGCTGCATCGGAAACGAAGATGAAAATTCATGAAAATATAGAATTTGAAAAGGAAAAAGTTGTGCAAGAAAACAAGAAGAAACATCTGATCTTAAGAATCCACCAAAGAAAGAAAGTAAGGAAGATGTGGAAAAATTGCAAACTGTATTTGATGCAATTATCTCCCGGACCAAATCTATTGAAGAAGAACTAGCAAAGGTTGACAAGAAAATACCTGGAAGCAAAAAAGATGTTTCGTTTGATGTCAAAACAGAAGAGAAATCAACGCACAGCAATTCAGTTGGCAGAAATATAAGCTTTGACATGAATGATCTTGACGATATAAGAAGTGCTGACTTGCAACCAGCTTCTTCTTTTCAACGAAGTTATTCTTTGTCAGCAGCTGCCAAACCAATTCCACCGGCAGCAAACTTTTCAAAGTCAGTAAGTACAGAAAAAATGCGAAAAACATCAAATGATGAGAAAGATGTTCAACAGACTAAACCATCTGTTCCCGACTGGGTTGCAATTGCTAAAGCAAAACACAGAAGGAATACGATAGATGATGAAAATGAAAGTGAAGAAGAAGAAATTAAAAAGGATGAGAATGCCAAACATCAGGTAGGATTCTTTTGCTTATTCTGCTCTGCTGCTTTCATACCGACAGATTAAACCAGCCATTTCTAAAAATCAATTCAATTTGTTCTATATTCACCAATCAGAGCTCTACAGTTATCAAACTGCTTGAAATCAAAGTCTTTATTTAGGATATCCAGCTACTGGAGGAGTTGCTGCTGTAGTTGCTATATAAGTTATTCTTCGATTGTGTAAAGCTGCGATTATTAAAAGATAAAAAACTAGCGCCGTGAACAGAGATAGTATACTAGCAGAAAGACCGTGTTTAGTGTTAGATTTAGTGTTAGGTTTGCGCGTCAGATTGGTGAAACGTTGCTATTAATTTCGCTCACTGGTACACTTATCAGTCACACTGACAGCTTGAAAAATTTTTTCATGACAATTTCCGAATAATATATACAGCAAACGTAGCATTGAGTTAGACTGATTACCTGAGTCATAGTTTCGCTATTGAATTGAATTGCTGCACGCTCAAACTCTCGACCAGTTTGAGCGATCTCCTTTTAGTGCTAGCCTCGGGCTCGTGAACTTTAACTGGAACTCAGGTACTCAGTCAAGCATTGAGTCATACGTGATAGATTAAAGACTGATAGGTCGCTAATAAGAGAAAACTCTTCCTGACCTGCCCTGGACAGCTACAACAGCAATTGTAGAACAATATAGAAAGGAAGATATAAAAACGTTGAAAAAGTCGACAGATTTCTTGAACAAATAATGGCGATCAGAAAACAATTTAAGAGAGACTAGTATAGTTGAAAAAAACCGATGTTACATGCGCTTGCACTACTGTTCTGACGATGGTGCCCGTTGAGACATATCAACGAAGTAGCACGAGTATGAATTAGACCAATTATCACAGAAAGCTTCGCCATTTGTGGTGAAGAAGTTACAGTGAAGAAAAGTTGTGTTTCTGCTGATGAGCAAGGGCGATTCCATGATACAAATAGACCAGATAGGCCAACAAAGTGGGTTAACATAGCGTATACAAGGTTTGATAGCTCGACTCAGGTTTAGTTTAGCGGTTGTTCCCGTTGGTGCAGTATTTTAGGATGAATGAAACAGCAGCTGTATTTTCAAAATAACACATGGATAGTAAAATGTAAATTCGATGCGGAAATTTTGAATTAATCAGCTCTCAATCTCAAGATTCAAAGAACACCTAACTAATGTAGAATTTTCTTTCATAGAATTTTCTTTCATTTGCATAGTTGTCGGTATAACGTTAACTTGAAGCGAGGTATTTGTCAAGATAGGCATTTGGTTATAGGTGACAGTGAGGCATGGGTGCGGATCTAACAAAGCATAATGTTGGTGTTTGATTTTGGTAACTTTCTTTTTCGTAGCCACAGAAAGATGTTAATGAAAAACAGTCGCCTCCTGTTAAAGAAAAACCTTTTGCTGATAAAAAGGGAACACCATCATTTTCAAAGATTCCAAAGCCTTCGTTTAAAAGTCAATCATTCAAAGAAACAAGATCAAACCAACCAATGTCGAAGTTACCATCAAGAAGTGCGAAATCAGTTAAGGCAACCTCTCCGGTAAGTGTTTGCATTGTTTGTGATAAACCAGCGCATCAACATGAGCGTTGTGATATCGATGGACAAGTAGCCCATAAAAACTGTGCAAAATGCTCTATGTGTTCACGAACAATTAATGTAGGAACTATTCAAGTTATAAATGGTAAATTGTATTGTGGAATTCATGTTCGAAATGCTGCCAGGTAAAGTGCCATTTTGTTTTTTAATGTTTGATGATTTGATGTCTGTTACTTTTAACTGTTTGTATGTTATGCCATAAAGCTAAACCAATTAAGATTGTTAAATCAATAGGTTGCTCTGCACATCGTTTGATAATTGCTTCTCCTTAAAGGACCTTTTTAACTATCTTACGAGTTATGATTATAAGTTTGTTTAATTAATACCAATATTTCATGTCATATTGGTTAAGTAACCTTAATATATACGACTGTTCGAACTTATTTTAGGTATAATGCACCATAAGTTTTTCTAGTTTACATTCACACAGTGAAAATTATGGGTAAACAAAGTTTTAAGAAGCCCCTTCAAAACATTTGTAATGCAGCGTTTTTATTACCTTTATGATAGTTTTAATCATTTTTATTGACAAAGGTTTATCTTGTTTAGATTATGCTTTTGTTCGTGCATCTGTTTTTGTTTCGTATTGTTGTATGTTTTAGTTCAGTAAAGTTTACGAAGAATCCCCACACTCTTAGGTGTAAAAAACCCTGAATAAGGATCTCATTATCAATTCGACCCCATTTATTACAGTTATTTATTCATTATACTTCATTATAAGTATTTGAAAACCTCAACAAAATTGACTTTCCTACACTCTAATTAACTGATTGAGCACTCGTGAGTAACCATTGTTTGTTCCAGTTAGGAGGTATTTGTTTAGGTGTTGTTAGTTGTTTTTACTCTAGCTACTTATTTATTGTGTGCAGATATGTACATGGTATGTAATCATATGTGAAAAATTGATGAACGATGTTATATTCTGTTTATTGTTCAGATTTTCAATTTCATTTTTTTACATGTTCGGTTTACCCATCAGTATGCTAAAAGATTACATACACGTTTTTTTTATAAGGAACACCTTTATAAGGAACTCTAGGCTGGAAATTGCCTGAACAATAAGGAACTGCCGAAGCTCGGATGAAAAAGTAAGAATAATTTTTTTCAAGAACAAGACGATTTGTGCAAAAAAATAGCAGAAAAACAATGTATTTCCCATTGTTCTTCCAAAAAAGACTCCATTGATATTTAAAGTTAGAAAATGAAGCAAGTTTATATGAATTTGCTATAAAAATTAGTATTCAAACATATCTCACGACAAGGAACAGCATAAGGAACTTCAGCCTCATTTTGTTGAAAAATTAAGGAACTCCAGCCTCAACTCAGAGTTAAGGTTCCTTATAAAAAAAACGTGTTGTTAAAAATATTCAAGGCAAATTCAATAAGAGACACGATATGAGAAAGGAAACAAAATTATGATTTTATTTAAAGAATAACGTACTTAGGCGAATAAAAATAAACATGCAATAAACATAATGTTTTTACAAAAACCTGACATATACAAAGTATTGAAGGTTAAATTTTGAGTATCTGGAGAACAGAACAATCTTGATAAGCTGAAGAAAGTCGTGAAATGAAGTTGAAGATTTGAAAGAGACAAAGTCTGTTACTTTTGATTTCTGGGGTACCTACATAACTTTGTAAAAAACGGAGAGGTTAAAAGCCTCAAGACCTACTGAATTTTGACATGAATATGCAACACAGCTACAGCATAATTTCATCATAACCTACTTTGCACTCAATGGGCAGTGCGTTATAAATGTGGAACTTTCTTTTGTTCTGGCTTTCCTGTAGTCCATTTTTATGAGTACGCTTTATCCTAGAGTAGCTACGTATAAAGCGAGTACGTTATAAACAGATTATACTGTACAATATTTACAGAAATGAAAATTCTTCAGAAAAAAAACAGTTTCTACGCACATTGTCGCAAGAATAAATTTCATAATGTCACCATGTTTATTGTTTTTGTAAAAAAATGTCACAACTTAAAGCACGAGGAGATATGAATATGAGCATTTAAAATGCAAAGAACAAAACAATGCTAAAGAACTAACTTGTTATTTGAACCTTTTTTATACTGCAAGAACGACTAGCTTCTTAATCTTCTTCTCCATCACTACTATCTATAACAATATTTTTCTTCATTTTTGTTTTTTCCATCTGCCTGCTATTATTATCATCACTTTCCTCTGAATCAACTATACCAGCAAGATTTCCAAAATGTTGTTTTTGTCCATAGGTGGGTTTTGGTTTCGATATTCAGTCTTTTCAATGCTCTTTACACGATTTCTTGTTGTTCTGGGTGTTCTTCTCCCTTCTTGATGTCCTAAAACATAATTATTTTCAAAACTTAAGCATTTCATTTCTATAAGGGACACTTGTGTAGGGGACATAGGCTGAGAATTCAAAAAAGAGAACTTGAAGAAACAAGCTCAGATGAAAATAGAAGAGAAAATTCCAAGAGCAAGACACCTTACACAAGAAACAAATTTTAAGCATATCACCAAAGTTTCCACTGTAATTTCTCAAAAAACACTTTTCGATTTAAAGTCAAAAACGAAACACAGAAAAATTAAGTTAAAAAGCGAAACAAATTTAAATGATGCTACCACATCAGCTAAACAAAGGTATGCAAGTCATATTCAATTTTTACATCGCTGTTTGCCAAACAAAGTATTTCCAAAAGGTTTTAGACTTAAAATCTTATCCTTCGTTTAACATTAATGCTGTTAACAAGCATCTAACGCATTGCTCAAAAATACATGCTTCAGTTTCAATCATTTAGAAAATCAGCGAACAATTGCATTTAAATTTCAAACACTAACACATCAACTTTAATTCATTCCATTGAAGAAATATTTTTACGTCAATAAATGGAAGCATGAACTTTCACAGATCGACTAGAACCGTAAGAAATTTCAAGAGAAAACGACAACTTTTAAACGGCAAAACATGTTTCGAACATTCTATGTTCATCTTCAGTTGCAAAAATTGTTATAAGCTAATCAAGATATTACAAGGGTTAAATAGAGCTATAAAATATTACATAACTTAATAACACACGTGAGGTAAATAATCAAATCGGTAACATTAAAGGTAAATAAAACGTACAAATGGGAATAAGTAAATAATAACGAATGAAAAAAAAAATAAAAGTAATTAAAAAGAAAGATTCAATTTGTAATGATAAAGTTGTTTGTTAAGCGTAGGTTTGACCCAAGAGATATGTAGCGCTTCCTTGATCTTAAGACAAAAGCTGCTATTAGCGCTGTCAAGAATAGAGAAACTATCCTCAGAGCAAAGAGGGCGGCAAGAAGGGGACTCATTAAGGTGTTTAAAAATATGTGAGTTTTGTCTGTGACCAAATGCTCCTGAATTCGTGTTGAAAGATGTCGAGAAGTTTCACCGACATAAGATGCGGAACATCCGCCACAAAGAAATTGGTAAACAACACGAGCCCGAAAGCACTTAGGCACAGAATCTTTAACCCCGAACATGGAGCGTAATTTAAAAGAATTGAAAACAAGCTTAATATTTATATCTTTACAGTATTTTTAGCCAAGTACTTTATTTTACGTTGAGTTAAAACCGAAAACCTACCAATGTAAGGAAGTTTATAGTAACAAACACGATTAGTTTCCTATCATTAGTACCATGGTTATCAACTAAGGGTGGAGATCTAACTTTGTTTAAATAATTACGAATAACGTTGTTAATAAGATAAGTGGGGTAAAGATTTTTATTTAAAATTAAAGTTAGTTGCTTAATGTCGTTATCAAAACCAAGCCAGGTGTTATTAATCTTATAGGCCCTATCAACTAGAGTCCTAATTAAACCTACTTTATACGAAAACGAAGTGAAGCTGAAAAAGTTAGTGAGTAAACCTGTGTAAGTTTTTTTACGGTAAACTGAAGTTATGGGGGTCTGGTGATTACCTTTATCAATTAATATATCTAAAAAGGGAAGTTTATTGTTATTTTCCTGTTCCATAGTAAATTTAATATTAGGGTGTTGTTGATTAATGAAGTTAAAGAATTTAAGGGCATCATCTTTATTTTTAAACAGACAGAAAGTATCGTCAACATAGCGACGGTAAAATAAAACCTCAGAAGCGTTAAATTGTTCTAACCAAATCTTTTCATGATGTCCCATGAAGAGATTAGCTAGAACAGGGGCAAGTGGCGATCCCATACTTACACCGTCTACCTGGTCATAATAGTTACCATTAAATAAGAAATGAGTTTGAGATGTTGCAAAATTAAACAGTTTTTTAAGGTCAGCTTCGTTAAGTTTAAGTTCAGGATTGCCAGTTTTAATGTATCTTATCGCTAAATCAATAGATTCATTTAATGGGATGTTAGTAAAAGACTTTCTACGTCATAGGAAACCATAAATTTACCAGAAGTGTTTAAGTTGTTAAGTTCGTTAACGAAGGAAAAAGTATCCTTAGCACAAAAATCGTTAGGTAAAAAAGGGTCTAACAGAGAACACAAATGTTTAGCAAGATTGTAGTTAAAGGTACCTATAGAAGAGACTATTGGACGAAAAGGAGGTGGAGAGTTGGGAGCGCGAGCCTTATGCATTTTAGGGAGTCCATAAATCCTGGCAGGTTGAGAGCCCGATGGGTATATCTTATTATAAATATCGATATCAATAACCTTCTTATTTTTAAGGGATCTGAGAAAACGCTGTAGTCTACCCTCTCTAGCCAAAGTGGGGTCTTGTTCAAGCCTGTTAAACTTACTATTATCAGATATTAAATTTAGAACACAATTATTATAAACTTGTCTGTCCAGTATAACAACGCCGTTACCTTTGTCTGGCTTGAGAATTACAATTTCTTCGTTCTTTTTCAGTTTCTTTAAGATCCCAACTCTCCACCTCCTTTTCGTCCAATAGTCTCTTCTATAGGTACCTTTAACTACAATCTTGCTAAACATTTGTGTTCTCTGTTAGACCCTTTTTTACCTAACGATTTTTGTGCTAAGGATACTTTTTCCTTCGTTAACGAACTTAACAACTTAAACACTTCTGGTAAATTTATGGTTTCCTATGACGTAGAAAGTCTTTTTACTAACATCCCATTAAATGAATCTATTGATTTAGCGATAAGATACATTAAAACTGGCAACCCTGAACTTAAACTTAACGAAGCTGACCTTAAAAAACTGTTTAATTTTGCAACATCTCAAACTCATTTCTTATTTAATGGTAACTATTATGACCAGGTAGACGGTGTAAGTATGGGATCGCCACTTGCCCCTGTTCTAGCTAATCTCTTCATGGGACATCATGAAAAGATTTGGTTAGAACAATTTAACGCTTCTGAGGTTTTATTTTACCGCCGCTATGTTGACGATACTTTCTGTCTGTTTAAAAATAAAGATGATGCCCTTAAATTCTTTAACTTCATTAATCAACAACACCCTAATATTAAATTTACTATTGAACAGGAAAATAACAATAAACTTCCTTTTAGATATATTAATTGATAAAGGTAATCACCAGACCCCATAACTTCAGTTTACCGTAAAAAACTTACACAGGTTTACTCACTAACTTTTTCAGCTTCACTTCGTTTTCGTATAAAATAGGTTTAATTAGGACTCTAGTTGATAGGGCCTATAAGATTAATAACACCTGGCTTGGTTTTGATAACGACATTAAGCAACTAACTTTAATTTTAAATAAAAATCTTTACCCCACTTATCTTATTAACAACGTTATTCGTAATTATTTAAACAAAGTTAGATCTCCACCCTTAGTTGATAACCATGGTACTAATGATAGGAAACTAATCGTGCTTGTTACTATAAACTTCCTTACATTGGTAGGTTTTCGGTTTTAACTCAACGTAAAATAAAGTACTTGGCTAAAAATACTGTAAAGATATAAATATCAAGCTTGTTTTCAATTCTTTTAAATTACGCTCCATGTTCGGGGTTAAAGATTCTGTGCCTAAGTGCTTTCGGGCTCGTGTTGTTTACCAATTTCTTTGTGGCGGATGTTCCGCATCTTATGTCGGTGAAACTTCTCGACATCTTTCAACACGAATTCGGGAGCATTTGGTCACAGACAAAACTCACATATTTTTAAACACCTTAATGAGTCCCTTCTTGCCGCCCTCTTTGCTCTGAGGATAGTTTCTCTATTCTTGACAGCGCTAATAGCAGCTTTTGTCTTAAGATCAAGGAAGCGCTACATATCTCTTGGGTCAAACCTACGCTTAACAAACAACTTTATCATTACAAATTGAATCTTTCTTTTTAATTACTTTTATTTTTTTTTTTTTTTTTTTTTCATTCGTTATTATTTACTTATTCCCATTTGTACGTTTTATTTACCTTTAATGTTACCGATTTGATTATTTACCTCACGTGTGTTATTAAGTTATGTAATATTTTATAGCTCTATTTAACCCTTGTAATATCTTGATTAGCTTATAACAATTTTGCAACTGAAGATGAACATAGAATGTTCGAAACATGTTTTGCCGTTTAAAAGTTGTCGTTTTCTCTTGAAATTTCTTACTTCATTGATATTTGAAGGATCCAATTCAGAAATTTCTTGCTGAATGTCTTAGAAGCTCCGGTTACTTGCAGAGAATAAATAAACGGCTTTGAACGTGCTCTTTTAATTCATATGATATCTAACTACGACTACCATACCACCACTTCATGCAATCCACAAGCACATGGTTTTCGTTTGCAAGGTATTGTGGGAACCAGAAACATGCTCCGCAGCGGCGGCAGCTGGGTTTCCGCACACACCCCCTCCCTGATTCACCAAGAATCAAGCATACCCTGGGTCTTCCACTGGGAATCCAATGCAGCAGCCCGGCGTGCAGGTCGACTGGGTGCAATGAGCGACGCATCCCGAGCAGGCCCCCCGCATTCACGACTTTCCGCATTCCGCTCATTCTCATTCCTCACTTCAATTGGGAATAGCTTCTGAACAGGTCTTGATAATAAAAGAGGTTTCTTCACACCCATTACTCGTACCTTTGCTCCTCTAACTTCATTATCCTTACCTCTGATGCATTCTTGGACGACTCCTAGCTTCCATTCATTGCGTTTCTTGAGACTGTCATCCCCTAAAAGAACAATATCACCAACTCTGGCAACGTTCTTACCTACTTTACCGCCACTACGATGATGCTCTCTAAGGTTAACAAGATACTCATTTCTCCATCGTGACCAAAAGTGGACCAATCTTTCTGTAAGATACTTATACCTGGCCCCTAAGTCCCTTTCCTTGAAACCTTCTTCCTCTATAGGGTAATCTGGCAGACAACTAATGTTTCTACCATACAACAGATGTGCTGGTGTAAGAATTTCTCCCTCTAACTCACTACTGACATAGGTTAAAGGTCTTGCATTGAGGGTTCCTTCGATTTCAACCAGAACTGTATGCAGTTCATCTTGGTTCAAACAAGCATTCCCTAACACCTTTTTCAAGCAACGTTTTGTAAGACCTACTAATCTTTCATAAAATCCACCCCAATTTGGCGCTCTCTCTAGAATGAATTTCCATTCCAGTTTCCATTCTACCTTCTTACGTTCTAACTCTCCTCTTACCTCAGGGTGATTGAAAAGTTGCTTCAAGTTCCTTCCGGTTGTCTTAAAAGTCTTGGCATTGTCCGATATCATTAATACAGGCGTTCCTCTTCGCGCTGTGAACCTCCTAAAGCATCTAAGAAATGATGGAACTCCTAGATCACCTACCAGTTCCAAGTGTACTGCCCTACTTACGCAGCAAGTAAACAGTGCAATGTAGCTTTTCACCATTTCTCCTCCCAAACCCTTGACTAGGAGAGGCCCTGCAAAGTCAACCCCAACCCTAGAGAAAGGAGGTGCTTGTCTTACTCTGAACTCTGGTAAATCTGCTGTCACCGGCATATTGTATGGTTTTCCTTCCTGTTTTCTACATGTTACACATCTGTGAAGTAATGCTTTAACCAACTGCCTACCCCTTGGAACCCAGAAGCGTGTCCTTACTTCGGCTAGGGTTGCACTTACTCCACTGTGGTGCACAAATTTATGACAGTCTAAAATGATCATCTCTGTAAACTTATGATGCCTAGGTAACAAGATAGGATTTATTGTATCCTGAGGGAGATCTGATCTACTCAACCTTCCACGAGCTCTCAACATTTCATTGTCTTCATAAACTCTCAATTCACGCACTAATTGCTGATAGTTCTTTTGCTGCTTTAGGCTCTCTTGGGCTGACCTTATCCACAAAGACTCTGCATGTAAAAGCTCCTCTCTTCCTAAATTTCCAACTATCTTCTCACTCCCCCTCCTCTTTGCACCCAGGTTTCTGATGAATCTTACTATCAATGCTGTTACCCTGAGTAGTTTCAATATGCTACTGTATCGATTGATGTTAATCACATCTCCGACATTCTGAATCTCTTTTGCTTGCACAGCTAAACTTGTGACCTTTCTTTCACGCTCAACGCTCTCATCCAGGCCTTTCTCACTGTGCATGAACTCAGGCCACTCAAGAGAAGGGTCAGTAAGGAACTGTGGTCCTTCCCACCAAAGCTTGGTGTCTTTTAAGTCTGCAGCCTTCATTCCCCTTGAACCTATGTCTGCTGGGTTGATTTCCCCTGGGCAATGTCTCCATCTATCCTTTCTTGTGGCAACTAAAATCTCATTAACCCTTGATCTCACAAACTGTTTCCACTCTCCCTTATTTTGTATCCACTGCAAGGCAGTCATACTGTCAGACCAATAGTAACAATCTGTGATTTCTATGTGTGACTTAATGGCTTCTTTTCCTGTTTCCATAAGCTGTGCTAAGATTCTCGCTGCCATTAATTCTAATCTTGGGATGGTCATGGTTTTAAGTGGAGCAACCCTAGTCTTACTAGTAAGCAATGATGCTTTCAAACCTTCACTAGTTTCAAAAACAACATACACCACAGCACAGTATGCATCTTTACTGGCATCACAGAATCCATGCAGTGTTCCTTTCTGAATTGTCTTGCCCTCATTACTTCCTTTCAGTGCAAACCTGTCTATACTAATGCAACCTGCCTTGCTTAAGCTCTTGACCCAACTTTCCCACCTTAACTTAAGGGGTCCCTCAAGCTCATCATCCCACCCAACATTCTCCTTGCACAACTGTTGGAACAACACTTTCATGCTCAACTGTACTGGGCTGATAAGACCTAAAGGATCAAATAATCCTGACATCAGACTTAAGACCTCTCGTTTTGTTGGCTTCATGGCTTCGGCTTTCTTCAATATAGGCCTGAAATCAAAGAGGACTGTATCGTTACCAAAATTCCAATCAAGGCCTAAAACTTTATGCATCGATGGTTCTCCTGTAAAGCCTAATGTTGCCTTAGCATAGCTCTCTTCTGGCTGCTGTTCTGAGTCACCATTCCGTTCACGGCTCTCTTCTCTACACTTGATTTTCTCCATTAATTCACTGCTGTTTGTCACCCACTTTCTCAATCTAAAACCACCACTCATCAATCTCTCTCTAGCCTTCTCATACATTCCATATGCACACTCAAACGTACTGGTCGAAAATACCATGTCATCTACATAAAGGCTATCAATCATCTGCTGAACAAAGAGCGGATCAGTTTTCTCATAATTCTGCAGGTGATATCTTAATGTTCCGTTGAGCAAGAAGGCGAACTCTTGACCCCGAAGACAACTCTACAGAACCGGTACATTTCGACTGATGGGTTCTCCTCAAATGGATTCGTAGCCCACAAAAACCTAAGGTTGTCTCTATCGGTCTTGTCAACTTCAATGTTTAAAAACGCTTTCTCGATATCTGCAGTCATTGCTACTCCTGCCATTCGAAATCTTAATAAGATGTCATACAGTAATGGATTTAGAGACGGTCCTGTATGTAAACAATCATTAAGACTAATACCATTCTTACCCGTTTTCGAGGAGGCATCAAATACCATGCGAACCTTTGTTGTCTCTGCGTCATGACGCTTTAACAGGCCTATCACGGTAAATAATGGCAATTATCTTCCGTTTCTAGGTCAACTACCTTCTCTATAATTCCTTTCTCAAGTTGGCTATCTATGATGTTCTGACATTCTTTAAGAACTTCTTCGTCTTTACGTAGCTTCACCAACAAACTCTTCAGTCTTGCCAAGCTGTTGGCATAATTAGTAGGTAGGGCATCATGGCCAACCTTCCATGGTAGCCGCACTGAATACCTTACCCCATTAAACACAATGTTGTCTTGAAGACTCTCACTTGCCTCATCCTTTGGCCTAATACCTATGGTTTCAAGGTCCCACAATTTGCAAATTTCCTCATCTACAATACAATCTTTTATTTCCGCTCTGATGTTGTTCACTGTGGCCACACCATGGGGTGTATCATTCAATCTACCCTTGATAGGTCCTGACAGCACCCATCCTAAAGATGTTTGTACAGCAACTGGCTCATCAGGTTTACCACGAATAACACAGCCCCCCTGGTACTGCCACAAATAATCAGCCCCAATCAAAACAGTAATTTCCAAGTCAGACTTACCTTGATCTGCATCTGAAAACCATAAACCTTGAAGATGGGAGTAATTGCATTTAACAGAGTCAACATGAACATTTTTAATGTTAGAAATGACAGGAACAACATAAGCTTCAATCTTAGTTACACTACCACCTGTAAGAGAACACAATTCAAGTTCTACCACTTCTCTAAGACCAGACTGTTCAGAGCTATTACCAAATGTTGTGAGTTGGAGCCATTCCTTTCTTTTCACCTTAGGGTTAATGCACTCCTTGACACCGGTGGTAACAAAGGATTTGTTACTTCCAGAATCAAATAACACACGAACCCTACATTCACTCTCTCCCCGAACAAGAGCCTGCGCAGTTTGCATCGCCACACAACCCCCAGACTCCCCAACATGCATGGGGCTAGCCACGGCACCAACCATCCCCCCAGAGCCCATCCCTCCCTCACAAAGAGCAGGGTTATGGCTCCCACCACACCTTTCACAATGAACATTGACTGTACAAGTATTGGCTCTATGACCCTTTCCTAGACATTTAAAACATCTTGAATATTTACGTAAAGATTTCTTACGCTCCTTCGTAGTCTTCACCTTTAAACAGTCCTTTGGTGCATGCATCCCAAGGCAAAATGGACATCTGGTATCTACTGTCTCAGTTAAAAATGAACTAGCAGTTGCTTTCTGTGGAGAAAACAGTTTCTTTTCACATCCTTGTTAGCAATAGAAGATCTTGCAATTTCTTCTCTCAGTTCCAGTTCCTTTTTCAATGCAACCAACAAATCCTTGATAGTCCAATTAGAAAAATCTTCTCCTCTTATGATAGTCAAGTGCAAATCTTTTGGAAGTTTCTCAACAATTTTTTGCACAACAATGGCAGAGTATGTCTCTTCATCTACACCCAAAGCTCGCAGTCCACGATAATGCACCTCTATTGTGTCCTGAAATTTCCTAAGGCCCACAACATCATCCTCGTCCTTAACTGCAGCATGATTCATGATACCATTCAAATGCGCTAATTGTATCACCGACTTCTTCCCATACCTATCTTTCAAAACATCAAGAGCTTCAGCATAATTTGCATTGGTAGTCTCATATCCTGCAATAACAGCCCTTGCAGGTCCATCTAACAGCCCACGTAAATAGTTTAACTTCATCACAGGTGACAACCCTTGATCACTGTCAATGGAACTCTCAAAGCAGTCCCAAAACTCTTGCCATTGACAAATATCTCCATTAAACCTCTTCATTTCAAGTTTTGGAAGCCTTGCCTTGTTATAAGCTGATGGTCCTGTAGTAGTAGACCCAGGACTGACTCCTATCACAGGACTAGGCCTTCCTTCTGCCCTTGGTGGAGTTGGCAACATGGGTAACAATCTCCTGGGTGTAGTTGGAGTTGATTTCTTATTCAAAAGGCTATCAAGCTTGATTAACACTGTCCTGACTTCTGTTGCCAATTCATCCGCTTCTTCACTCTCCAATGCGATTTCTTCTTCCTTGATGTCATTATCCTGGCACAATTGCACGAGAATTTGCTGGTCGAGATTCACAATCTTCTCTAATTTTGAAGTTAACCCAACTTTCAACTTCAACAATTGAGCATTGTCCTTCAAATCTTTATCTAAACACTCTAGTGCATCTTTCAGTTGCTTTTTTACATTCATTCGATGTGCACTCCTGCACCTTTTCAACGTTACGATCTGCTCAGCCATTTGTCACTGTCAGCCTTCTTGGCCTAAACTGCATCAAGCTGCAAACTCTATCTTCATCTTACCAACTGCAAAGCACTGCATCCCGGTTCGGTTGACCAAGTGTCTTAGAAGCTCCGGTTACTTGCAGAGAATAAATAAACGGCTTTGAACGTGCTCTTTTAATTCATATGATATCTAACTACGACTACCATACCACCACTTCATGCAATCCACAAGCACATGGTTTTTCGTTTGCAAGGTATTGTGGGAACCAGAAACATGCTCCGCAGCGGCGGCAGCTGGGTTTCCGCACACTGTGGACTCTTTTACAGTTCTGGACACCGCCCACACGTTTTTCCAATTAAAAATCAAGGAAGCCCTGCACATATCTTGGGAGAAGCCCTCTCTCAATAGGCAGCTTTACCATTATAACTTAACCTTAACATAATAGCTTCAGCGTTTTTTTTTGTTTTTCTTTGTTTTTTATACTTTAATTGTAATGAAGTTTTTTTAAGATCTTTTCCCTTTTGCCTCTTTAAATTATTAGTGTAACTTAGCTTTGTAATAAATTCAATGTTTTTATTTTAAATTTTTCATTAACTGAAGATGGATTGAATAATCTGAAACATGTCTTGTTCAAATCCGAAACATGCCTTCTTCTGCAATTTCTTGCCAATGCCCTATTAAATAGAAACTTCGCTCATGCAAAATTAAAATGGTAAAATCAAATAACAAAATTTTCTTCTAATACTATTCTTTGCAGTAATCTAACTGACCTTTTATTCCTTTATCTTCAAGCATCTGTAATAGCTTCATCTCCTTTGATTTCTTTGACTTGCATCCTTCAAAGAAGGTTGTATAATTTCTAATCTTTATTCCAGCAATAGACAAATATCTCTTGAGTCTTGTCATTTTTGAACTGTCTTTTGTAGAATCTTTCTGTGACCCACTATTACTCTTCATTCTCTTTTTCTGTAAAGTTAAAATGACAAAATGTTAAATAAAAAATAAAAACAGGGTCAAAATCAGATTTGTTTGACCTGGTTGCAGACATTATATTTGCCAAGAGTTCATGTTTACTTTTATTTCAAAGCAGTAAATTGTCTTGTTATTAAGTTTCAAGATAAATCAAACCAAAACGAAAATTGTGGTTATTAGACCTAACGGAGAGTACAGTACAAGCAGTGAAGAAAACCTTGCAGATTGTAGGGAGAATCATTGTTTTCTTCAATTGTTATAACACAAAAAAACCATTGTTCTTGTTCATGTATGGGCAATGGCACCCATTCTTCCCAAAGGGGGGAGGGTATGACATACCAGAGAATATGTTTTAAAAACTTACCACACCATAAGAAGTAAAGGCTATTGTTTACACCAGTACCCATGGCATAGTTTCAAAACTCATACTGAAGGTGAACATGAAATGGTGTTTAAGTGCCAGTCGCTAGGATCTCAGTAGTGGGTTAACTGATCGAGACCTTGACCCTGGTCGTGACGCTGCGGTGGCTAGACTCAAACCCGACTACACTGAGCTTCTGACACCACGAGTCAGCTGGATTACACAACGATGCCACTGCACTGTAGATGTACAGTGAAGGCTATGCGGAATCAGGGGTGTAGAGCTGGGGGGGCTCAGGGGGCTCAGCCCCCCTAGTTATTTTTTTCAAGCTTTTGGGGGGCTAGAGCCCCCCTAGTTATTTTCTTTATTTGAGCGAAAACACCCAGTTTTCTTTCCTGAATCTCTTAATGTCATTGTCTTTCTTTCCCCAAAAACATGAATGCTCTTGTGATATCAGAATATTAATTATCCTTAGATATATTACTTTTCTTGCAACCTTATTACACATTGCTTCAAAGTTCAAGTCATTTTTGATACTACAGTTTTCGATGAAGTAGCTATTTTGATTATCCGGCGAACTCAGGACACGGGGTTTTCGAGGTTAACCATTAAAAAATTAACAATTATATATTTTTCAATTTTTCAAGAGAAATATTCTGTTATATCAAACACTTTCACACAAGAGTCACTTGTTGGCTTGCTACTTGATGCCTCGGCTCGCTCTTGTCAGCAGTTCCTGCGACCGTTTTATAAACTGTGACTTCATCTATAGAGTAGTTGAGGTTTTAAGTGATTTTGTGATTACAATTGCCAGGCATTTTGACGATTGAGTGGTTTTTGCAAAGAAAAATAGAAAATTTGCTGAATAATCATTTCATGGCTGGAAATCCCTGACGGACCGGATAATCGAAGTCCAGATAAACAAGAGGGCGAAAAACAGGCAATCTAAGCCAATCTTGAGGTGGTATTTTGAAAAATTTTCTGGGGGAGTATGCCCCCAGACCTCCCTTGATGGGCACACCTTCGGTGCGCTGTGCGCCTTCGATGCACATCATAATCGTCAGATGTATATTTTAATTATGTACTGAAGTAGAGCCCCCCTAGTTATTTTTCCAGCTCTACACCACTGTGCGGAATGCACACTGTCCTTGTGCCTCCCTAACACAAAAGTGTCTCCTGCTGCTTCAACTGAGTTTATTAGTGCATGGTGGCAAGCCACCCCCAGCCCCCCCTAGCCATCCCTGATGACAGGTTCCCAGTGGCAAACGTGGTAATGACGGAAATTGTGAACAATTTTCTTTAGAGTATACCATCTCAAGAACTTATCATCATACTTTGGGTTGTTTTTCTGCATCAGAATGATCTGTACTTTTTTCTGAATCTGAACTTTCAGTTGTTTCAGGTCTTTTTCTCTTTGACTTTTCTTCTACTTGTCTAGAGATTGGTCTCTCACAAGAATTATCAGAGTCATCCTCCTCATCGTCAACACCTTTACTATCATAATCTTTGTCTAAAATGTCCTTGTTTTTATTTTTGGCTTCATCTGTTGTGACATTTTTCTTTATCGAGGACAAAGGTTTTGTTTCTGATTTTGAAGAAGAACCATTTTCATTTTCTTCATCACAGTTTGAATCTGAAGAAGACATGGCAATGGTGAAGCTATTTTCTGAAATATTTGATTTTTCTTTATTTGAGTCAGTTCCCTGTTTTCTAGCATCATCATCATCATCATCAGAATTGGAATTAAGTTCTTTATTTTCTTCTGGAATCTCGTCAGCAGAACTTGACATTATTGTGATGCTTTGGTGTGCAATTTCTTGTAGCCTGCCAAAGCAATGGAGCAACCCAAGGAAAACTAAAGTATTCACAAATAAATTTCACACTTCAATTTCTACAGAAATAAGGAATTATACCGTACTATTCGTGCACATGCACCCAATTCCAAAAGTTTGGCGCCAAAAATGCTAAGAACTGGCGCCAAAATTCCCTAAGCTTGTTGACCTCTCTTTGAAGAAATTCAAGTCGAGATCACGTTGAAGAACACACTGGAGACAAAATGGCGACCGAAGTGAGTACAAAAATTCTTATTTATTTCTTCATTCTTGACGAGAAATCATGCTTTTAACATCGAAAAACAATAATTTTGTTAAACAAACCTTCATTTTGGCAATAAAAATGAAAAGGATATAGTGCTATAGGCGCTAAACAGTATAAGGCTTGGTTGAGGCTTGTTTGACTGTTCTCTCCTTTTGTTTACCCTATTGTTCTATTCAAAAACTCGAGTGTGCAAGTGCCCAACTCTGCATATGTTTGTTTGTTGGCTTTCTAAAAAATTAAATATAAAGTTCCTTCATTCAGAAAAAAGGACTTTACAGATGATCTGCTGTTTCTCTTCTACACCTTCTTCTATGCTATTGTGGACAAAAGCATTAAAATTGTGATGCTGAAATCAAGCAAATCTGTGTCCTTTATTTAAGCTTTGCATGCATGGAATACCTTATCAGACTGGGCTTTCTGAGTCAGTCTGGGTTTAATGAATGGCAGGAGTGGAGCACACCCAAGTTAAAATTCAAGCTGCACCAAAAGCCCACCTGACTGAAAACCGAGTCATAAAAATTGGAAAACAGCACTTAAATTCCTTTTTTCAAAGAGATCTTGGGTGTGCAAGATTCTATTGTTCTATCCTATTGTTAACCTATTGCTCTATTGAACAACTTGGGTGTGCAAGTGCCTAACTCTGCAGACTGGCTTAAATTGAATATCAATCAATATCAATATCAATGGGCCAATATCAATCAAGGAAACAGTCAAAATAAAGGACTAACATATGGTTTTTGACAGAATTCACTACCAATGGGCACTTGACCGACCTTGCTTTTCCAACATTTTGAAGGTGCACTTGACCTTTGAAAATTGATCATAGCTCACCTGAGATGTTGTCAAAGTCTGCCACGAAATCTAGATGTGGTTGCGAGCACAGCAGAAAATCTACTGTAGTTTTGTGTCCAGCAGGAAATTTCATGCGTATATGCATGGGTGTTTACAAAAGGGAGAATGAAGAACAAAGACCAAAAATATAAAGCAAAGAATCAGAACCCCAATCCATCAGAGAGTCAATATTCAAAATCCAGTGCAAATAGATCTTCTGGCAAATTATTAGATAAAATGTGATTTTAAAGAATTTTAAGGGCAGAAGTTGTTGGTCATTGTTTTGCAGATGTGCCCTCTCAATCTGCCAAACTAAAACAAGACCTTAATGACAATCGTAAGGCTCCTTTCAACATAAATATTTATTTCTGTGTACCATTTTGAAGAAACACAACAATTTTTTTACCATTTGTGTCAAAAATCATAGCATTTTGGAGGATGTCTGTTAAAATTCCCAAAAATGATAGATGAAACAGTTTTCCAAGGCGTGGCCCTGGCCCTATTGCCTAGTCAAGATCAAAAAATCCAACATTCATAATTTGTTTGAAATTCTTTTGTCATCTTTTCAACAGCCAATCCATACAAAAGATCTGCTCAAACAAGATAGTAAGCCAAACAGAATAATAGAGACGATACAGAAACAATATGACACAATAATGCATCTTGCGTTTTTATTATGACAATTTTCTACAGGAAATTTAAGTTATAAATATTATGTTTCCTTTTCAGGATGTACCAAAACATTCTGTTCATACACTTGTTTTCCGGTCAATAAAAAGGACTCATGACATGTTTCTTGCTGACCATACAAGTCCCCTAGCACAAGATGAAGCTGCGTAAGTATAAAGGAAGGTGCTGTGGCATCATGGTGTAATCCAGCTGACTTGTGGTGTCAGAAGCTCAGTGTGTTCAGGTTTCGAGCCCAGCAACGGTAGCGTCACAGCCAGGGTCGAGGTCTCGATTAGTTAACCTACTACTGAGATCCTAGCCACTGGTGCTGAAACACCATTTAACCTTCAGCTCCAGAATTTTTTTGTCCGAAGTTATTTGTCTGAAATTTTTCCATCCAAATCTTTTCGTTATTAATGCAAGGGGTTTTAGTTTTTGCATTCTTTTTTGTAAATGAGCAAAATTGAACAAGAATTGGCTATTTATTTTTTTTAATATTTCCTATATAAATACGTCAATAAGTTTTAATAATAATAATAATTTGTTAATAAGTCAATTAGTTTATCATATGTCAATGAGTGTTGTGACTTGTGACAGTTTTTGTTTTCCGTTTTTAGGACTAAAGTAAAAATTTCTTGTAAAATAAGAGATGATTATTCACATCTGATAAATAGAAACTCAAAAAGTTTGAAAACAAAAGTTGAAGACCATTCAGTGACAGGACCTCTTTCTATAAAGCAGAGTGAGTATAGCCTTGTCTTTCCACTTTGAAAAAATCATGACTGGAAAGGTTTTGAGTCAGCAAGCTGAACCAATCTTGGTGAAAGACAACTCGACACAAAACATTGTTTGAAAAATATGAAATCATTCAAAACGAGAAAAAGGAATGACAAACAAGGAGGCTTCTGAGAAATATAAAGGGAATATTCAAAAACACAAATTCGACTAGGGTTAAAAGCACAAAAAACAGTAACTTCCCCATTGCCATGTCTTCAGACGCAGACTGTAATAAACAAAACGAAAATGGTTCTTTTTCAAATTCAAAAACCATTTCTGACTTGATTTCGTTTCCTGGAGTGATTACATCTGTCTCAAACTTTCTCTATTTCAAACAAATCTACCATTCCACAAGATAGAGAGAGCTGACTGTAATATAAATATCTATTTCAATATTAGATGAAGACAAGCCACTTGCCATAATGGGAGCGCATCCATATCCAAATGCACCAGGTAATTAGATTGTAATTTTCTGTAATGGCCACGTAGATACTATTGTATTGTTTGTTTTTATATCCAAAACATGTTGTTCTCTTTCATGGAGACACTGTTGAACTAACGGAGTTATAGTTAATTTCTTTAAGTTGCCTTGTAATGATCTAAAAGATTAAATTTGCATAGCGGCTGCAATATTTGATTTGCAATTTTCAGAGATTCGGAAATTATTGATTGCCTCCGCAGCAAGCCTAATTAGACGGAATAAACTCTTGTCACATGGAAATGTTGGAAATATGGCAAGAGATGTCCAAAAGTTTGTACAAATATGCAACTATCCCCTAAAATGCTAATGCTACACAGCTTTTCCTATGTAAAGAAACATTAATTTTTCCAGGAGTAACTCTTACAGAAGAAACGACAGCTGATGGAGGACAGCCAACTGCGTTAGGAATCAATAGATTAGCAGCTGCTCTTCCACAATCACAACAACAGTTAGTACAATACTAAATTTCATTTTTGTCTTGTTTTCAAAATAGTGCTTGTCGATTTTCGAAACAATCTTTATCTTAGGTTATGGAGAGTTTGCTGAAAGACAAGATTTATGTGTATAGCATTTATTACTTTAGACTGTTATTAAGTTTTTCTTTTGTTTCTAATCAACATTGCCCTTGACTTGGGTTTGTTGCAGACAACTAACATGTATTCAATACAGCAGTAAAATTACCATTTACTCCTACTTTTGAAAGAGAGAGATATGAACCCATACGGCCCTAAGCTCCACTGACCTTATCACGTGTCGATAAAACACTTGCCCAAAATGTCTAATAGAAAATATCTCCAAATTTGTCATAAGTTTGTATCAGAGTGCCTCAATGGTCTTATTACTTTAAAGTTTTGGAATTATTTTCAAATAATGTCGTTTACCTTTTAGAGCTGAAGCAGATAAGGCATCACATGGTGTTCAAGATATAATCAACAAAGCAATAGCTTCAGGTGGCTCAGAACGAGTTCAACCGAGCTCAAGGGAACTTGTGCCGACTGGAGAAAGTAAGACACCTTTTTCACAAGGTATTGTGCCAAGAAAAGCACCAACAATGCCGAAACCAGAATGGCATGCTCCATGGAAGCTGATGCGGGTGAGAATGTTCTTCATCTACCTTCATCTAGCTAAAATGTTGTTCTTGACCCATTAATGTTCAATTGTTATCCAGTCTAGAATCTCCTTCACAGGAATTGTTCCTTGTTTATGCTAATTTTGCTTTTGTAAAGGGAAGTTTCTGTATCGTTGCATCTTATATTATAGATTTATGACCAAATCATCGCCAAAAATTGCAAACTAGATAAACCATTTTCATTAATTTCAATTTTCGTTGATTCATTTGTGGTAAATAGGAGTCTTAGTCAAAACTCCCTTATTCAAAACTTAGCCAAAATAGACCATTTCAGCTAAGGGGCTCGTTTTTGAAAACAAATTGAAAATTAGGTCATAGAGAAATTTCGACTTCAGATTCGAATTCAGCACCTTCTTTTTAGTATTGAGGCAAAGTTTTATGCTTCTAGTCCTTAAGATATTGATTATATAGATGTTAGAAGTTTGAAATTCTATAAAGGATTTGACCGTGAAAAATCGCTGGGGGTGAAACTTTACACCCTCAATCATTTTACATGGTCAAATCCCTTATAAATTTCCAAACTTTTAATCGCTATAGAATCAGCATTGTAAAGACTAGAAGCGTAAAAGTTTGTCTCAAAACTAAAAATAAGGGGCTGAATTCGAATCTGAAGGTCAAAATTTCTCTGCAACCTAATTTTCAATTGATTTGAAATCAAGGCCCTTAGATGAAATGATCTATTCATTATCGATCAAAAGGGTCTCTCGCGTTTTTAACAAGGGTTATAAAAAAACAAACCATGCTCATTAGTGCACTCTCTTTAATAATCCATTGCATGTCTT